>PVKM010001043.1:0-86310 GCA_004027735.1 Carollia perspicillata
TAATAAAACCAACATACAAAATTAAAAAAAAATATTCTAGGAAAAAGTCTGTACTCATCACTAGGTTTATGGCCCACTAAATTAAAGAACCCCACCCTATGGTGAATAGACTCTAATATTAGGTGATTGCAGAATTGCCCTCCATCTATGGAGGGCAGTGCTAGTCTGGATTGAACTGTGTGTGATAGAGAAGAGCTGGCTGGGATTGATTGCTCAGCTTGAGAAAGGGGCCTGAGTGAAGTGGTCTCATACCAGTCCCAGGCTGATGGGCAGTTTATTGCCAGCAAAAAGCTGGGAAAATAGAATTTTGTTTAAATATAATGCTAGTTATTTTTCTGTTGAACTATATTAGAAAATAAAAATGAGGGAAAAAGAAACCTGTAATGTTTTCTATTAAGATCTTTGTGCATCTCCTTACAGCTCTTTTTAATATGATGTATATACTTGTGAAAATGTATATATGTGTATGTATGTACACACAGGTAGACAGTTGCAGATAGAAAGATATACACATGTACTGTTTAAAAACAGAAATGAGATTATACTCTAAGTAACTTTCCGTTTTTTGGATCTAATTTTGTTAAAGTGTAATTTGTATAAAGTAAAATTCACTATTTTTAGTGTATAGTTCTGTGAGTTTTGTCAGACACATAGAGACTTGCATTCCCTACTATAATCAAGACACAGAAGTTATGTCACTCTCCAAAATCTCCTTGTCTTTTTGTAGTTATCCTCATCTCTTTGCAATCATTTATCTCTTTTCTGTTCCTTTTACAAAATGTAATATAAATGGCATTGTACATTATGCAGTTTCAAGTCTGGCTTCTTTCATTTAGCCTATTTTTTCCTTCAGGGGTTTTGGCGTTAGATTATGCTTCAGGAATTTTATTGAATTGATGAAAATATTCATGTTTCTAAGAATTTCAGTGCTTCAGTATTGAAAATTGAAGCCTTTGGTCATTTTGGCATTTTAAAATGTGAGACAGAGGCTTCAGTTTTAAAAAGTTTACCGGGTAGGCTATATTTATTAATACTCAGTTATGATTATAATACTCTTCCTAAATACTCATTTTCTCACAGGTAGCAAGACAGCCGGGACCCCCGACCCCGTCCCCTTATGCGGCACATGAAATAAACAAGGGGCATCCAAATCTTGCGGCCACGCCCCCGGGACATGCATCGTCCCCTGGACTCTCTCAAGTAAGAAAAACTGTATTTAAAAAAAGTTTTTCCATATAAAAGTAGCATTTCTCTTTTTCAGAAGCAGCCTTTTAAGCAGTAACTTCTATTACTTGAAGAGTAATTTCTGGTTTTTTTGGACCTCATAGTGGTGGCTGCTAACAATTTTGTACATTTCGTTTATGGAGTTATTCAGGATGAACTGTCAGTGATATTTAGGGGTTTTGTTTGTGTTGTTTTAGAAGTTAGAATGTGATTCTAAAGTTCATTAAAAACCACAAAGCACTTGTTTGCTTTTCAGTGTATAATCTGTAGCCTCCCCTCTTCTCCCTTTTCAGTGCAGTGTTGGCAGTTATTTTTACTTTTTTAAGAAGTGTGGGTGTCGTTCCCTCTTAAATAATTTTAGTGGACTTTTTGTTTTGGTTTTTTGATTTCGTAAATATATTATTGGGATTTGTTAGGCTTAAATTTTGTTGAACTGTTAAAGAGTAACGAACTCCTTAGTGTACTTCCAGTTAATAGGCACAGCAGACACTAAAACACTGCTTTAAGAAGACAGCACTGTGGGTCTGTTGCTTTTTAAGTCATTTCCCAGGATATTGCTGTGCTTGCACCAAGCTGCCATCACATGTTTATTTGGCTTCCTTGTGGTTAAGAGCTGGCCAGAGTGATAAAGTCTCTTACTGGAATGTGTAGAGAATCAAGCCAATAACCTTGACCCATGTTATTTGAGATTTGTTAGTATTTATATGTAAGAACTGCTCCTGAAAAGTAACAAAAATTATTTTTATAACATCTTTCATTTTGGCTTCCATATTTTAGGCCTTTTAAAACTTGAGATAAGGAATTAATAAAAATAATGCTGAAAACTGGTGATTATAATTTAGGTACTGATTAATGCTAGTTTAGACTATAGAATGTGTGTAGAAGGAATGTACAGCTTGCCAATTCATTACTGAAACAGTCCTATTAAGAAATATATAAATTAACTTGCACTTAGTACTGTGCTTAAACTCGCTATAATCATTCCTATTTAATTTTGAATTTTAAAAGTAAAACAAGTCAAAGTGAAGTCTTAATCATTTTAAGTGAGGTTCTTGTGTTGGTTTTCATAGCACTGAACCACCCAAGGTATTAATAAGGTATATTGGTGTAACTCCTAATCAAGAGAGTATTTTGAATAGGGAAAGTTTATTATAAATGATTATTAAGTATTACAGGGAATTGGAGTAATGAGGGATTGGCTAATACAAAAGAGAGCTCTAAAGAGTATAAAAATATAAGGAGGAGCTGCCTCTCCAGGGGCTGAGATAGAGCACCTGTGGAAGAGCCTTCTGCTCAAGGGTCGATATTGGAGAGTGTACAGCTGCGGCTCATGACAGTGGTAGAGAAGTCACTGTAGTGCCATGTCAGCGAAGCATGCCAGAAATCCTTCCTGTGGCACTTGCTGGAAATTGACCCTGTGGATTGTTGGGGAAAGCTAGCTTCTTTAGCACTGGTGTCTTTTTTTGTCATGTTGTTTTATTATTTTTTTAATTTTAATTGTTGTTCAAGTACAGTTTTCTGTCTTTTACTCCCATCCCAGTCCACTCCACCCAGTGCTCCCCATAGCGTCTTTTTAAAAAAAATCTTCACCTGAGGATATGTTTATAGACTTTTAGAGAGAGAGAGAGTATAATTGATTGTTTGCCTCCTATACATGCCCCAACTGAAGATCGAACCTACATCCTTTTGGTGTTTGGGACAATGTTCCAACCAGCTGGGCCACCTGGCCAGAGCAACCCAGTGCCCTTTAGTGAAGAGATGCTGCGGTGCACAGTAACTAGAGGCCCCTTACAGCATCTGTTTGGCATAGGCTTCAGATAACCTTGGATTTGCTAAATCATGGGCCCCATGTGATAGAGAATCTTGCGTTGCAACAAACTTATTTCATAGCGTTCTTTTCTTCAGTTCCTCACTCAAAAGTTGGAAATCCCCCAGGTGACTCTGTGGGCAGGCTGAGGTGTAGTACACTTAAATGTAGCATATGACGTCTGTCTGGAAAAAGCAACCGTTGTTAATATAATAAGAACAGTTTGCATGATATCAATGTAACCTGGCAGCCAAGGCAAGTGGACTGGAATGCGCATGTGTGAACAGTGATGACTTCACTGCACTAGTCAGTGGGGGTGGTAGACACAATTGAGTGAGGATGTGTACTGTGTGGCCATCACCTTCATGACTGAGCAAGTAGCGCAACAGATCTGCATCAATTTTTTTGTTAAGCTTGAACATTCCTCCACGGAGACTATTCAGATGATTCAGGAGGCCGCAGGTTTGGGCACTGGTGATTGACAGCTTCATCACAACTGTTGGCCTGCTCATGCATCCTGTCTTGTGCAGAGTTTTTTGGTAAAACATCAAATCACCCAGGTGACTCAGCCCCTCCACAGCCCATAGTTGGTGCCCTGCGACTTCTTCCTTTTCCCAAAACTAAGATCACCTTTGAAAGGGACAGATTTCTGACCATCGTTGAGAGTCAGGAAAATACGACAGGGCAACTAATGGCGATTGGAACTGTGTAAGGTCCAAAGGTACCTAATTTGAAGTGGACTGAGGTGTCATTGTCCTATGTACAATGTTTCTTCTGTCTTCTTCAGTAAATGTCTCTCTTTCGTTTTACATGGCTGGATGCCTTAGGACAAACCTCCAAAACGAAAAAGGCCTACCAAACTTTGTTCCTCTTTTTTTTTCCCATGGTAGTAGTTAGTGTTAGGTAAGAGAGTCCTGTCCACCCTGATGGGTGGGTGGGTGAGATTTAGACCTTTCTGGATAGGGTAGGATGTGGCTTCCTGACGGGTAAGAAGTTGCTGTGGTGCCATGTCAGTGGAACTTACTAGAAATCTACCCTCTGGAAGTTACTCTGATTTTGCCCTCTAGGATGCTGGAGGTTTCTTAGAGAAGGCACTCTGCTGCAAAGCTGCCTGAAAGAGGGTACCAGGGGAAGCTGTTGGCCACTGGGTACTGGGTTGGTTGCAGTACATTACACCTGAAGCCTGGCACTGAAAAAGCTTTGCAGTAGGGCAGCTGAACACTGGAAAAGCCAAAATCTGTAGAAGCTACCTGGACGGCAGGAGGAGCCCTGCTGTGCAAGCTCATAGACACCTGAAAACAAAATCTTTTCCTCCTGCTATATCTCTACAGTGCCCTCTAGTGGCAAAGCTTAACATTGTGCCAGCTGAAATGGAAAAATATTTAAAGAGCCCAGATTCATTTTTACTGTACAGGCAAACAAGGTGTGTTTTGAGCTGAAAGGCAGCCCCTTGATAACTGGCACATAAAGGAAAGAGCTTCGTTTTTTCATTTCAAATTTTTACTGTTTCTAGTTGTTACTTGACCCAAAGCACTAAAGTTTTCTGAAAGGGCATCTTGCAAATGCATAGTTCGCATTTAAGAAAGGGTGATCTCTCAGTGGCCTCAGCTGTTGAACCCCCAAATGCCTTTCTGTATGCCATTTTACTGTTTACCTTGAGAAGTCAGAGTACATGAATATTAGGGGTAGGGTATCAAGTACTATTTTACTTTCCTTGATGGTCTGTTTTCCTTTCATTTTTGCCTAATCTGGTGGATGAGCCCAGTAAATCACACCTGGTCCACTACCCGCTTTTCTTCTCTGCCTTTCAGACAGAGGCAGGCTTATATTCATTAATTTGTCTCTTAACAATGTTTTAACATCTACTGATAGAATGAGAACTTTTTTAAAGTTGGAAAAATAGGGAGTTTCGTTAGAAACTCAGTCTCCTTGGGGTTAACAGTTGACGTGTTGATGGACCATAATAGAAAGCAGTGCCTTCAGAATAGAGGAAAAAGGGTTGCAGGCTTGGAATCAATAGATGCAGGTTCAGGGGTGCGGTGTGTTATTTTCTGCTTATTTGATGTTGCTTAAATTATTTAGTATCTCTAGAACCTGGTTTCTTCATTTGCTCTATAGGGGAGAATTAGAATTCTGTCACCCTTTAAGAGGGTTGCTATGAAGATTATGTGAAGTCCTCCCTCAGCAGAACAAGCTAAATGCTTTCAGTAGGTGACATTCATTTTCATGTTTGTCAGATTGGTTCTCCTTAGGATTTATGTGTGTGTCTAGCTCATCTGATTTGGCTACAAATTAGTGTGAAACTCAGTTCTACCCATGGGTTTGAGATATCTTCCAGGTGTTTGCTTATTCCTGATATGAGAATTAAAAGTAGAGGCCAGTCATGGGCATTTTCTGTTGGCTGTGATAAGGCTTATTCTTGTGCATAGAGCTGTTGGATTCAGAGCAACTTGAAGATAAGGTTAAAGAAACTTCTTTAGTTTCTTTACCTACCCTTTTTGATGTAACAGTGTCTCCTTTGTGAATTAGATAGATTCTGTCCCAAGTAGCTACTGTGTCTATGACGTAGTGTTTGACACTAAATGAATCTACTAGGGTCTAAGCGAAGGCAGCTAAGCGGAGGAAAAATGAATTTCATAGCTTTAAAACATAAAAGAGGGAAAATGTGGGAGAGTGCTCCCACTTGCTTCCTTATATCAACAGGGGCAACCTCTTCACATGCTAGTTTCCCTTGAACATAGGATTTACACATGCACACACATACTGTGCATGCATGTGTGTGCATACCAGGTTTTAAGGCTTTGTGTGCATTTTCCTTTGTTACATGACTTCTAAATCTTTGTAGCCCTCTTGCCTCTGGAGGTTTTGTTTAATGAAAGTCAAAAACTTTTGACCGTTACCCCTGACTGGTGTGACTCAGTGGGTTGGGCATCGACCTGCAAACCATAAGGTCACTGGTTTGATTCCTGGTCAGGGCACATGCCTGGGTTGTGGGCCAGGTTCCCCGTTTAGGAGTGTGCTTATTGTAGCCGATCTGTGTTTCTGTTTTTCTCTTTCTGTTTCTCCTTTCCCATCTCTTCTAAAAAATAAATTTAGAAAAATCTTTTATAAAAAACCTTTTGACTATTAGAATATTATAAATTGACAGTTAAAATGACATTTTCACACTGGTAAATCTGTGAGACAGAGAGTCTTTTTAGGTGTGGATTCTTTTTAATTGCTCTGAAATGGAAACACTTGAACAGTCTCTAAACCCAGAAAGCCCTTACTGTGGAAATGGTAAAATATTTGGAATTTAAAAGTATGTTGTGGGGCAAATTTCAAAAGTAAGTAGAGAAATGCACTCTCCCAGGACCTAGGAGACCTGGGTTAGATAGAGTTCCACCCCTGCTAATACTACTTCAAGGTTGGACCTAGTGGGAATTCCTATTGAAGATCAGTTTCCTCTTTGTAAATAACAGGCTCATATGAGATGAGATCTGAATCCCCTTCAAGACCTCTGTGAGTTTTAGAAACTAGTTCAGTTACTACTATGAAAATTTTTGGAAATCTGCATTTTAGATTTAAAATCAGATGAACTTTGCCTTCTCTTTCATTTTGCATCTTTAAAAAATATCAGAAGTTTGTTTTTTGAATTATCTTGAATTACTTAAATTAAGCAAGACAAAAAGTCTTGCTACTTATTGCTCAGTCGTTGGCACTTCCCTTTTTTCTCTGGGCATCACTGTCAAGACCCCTAAGCTGTGCTCACAGTCGCCAGTGAGCAGACATGCTCAGAACAGTGCCAAAGTGGAATGATACACGTGTTCTGCCTACTCTCCCTAGAAATTTCGTTCGGTTCTTTTTTTCTGAGAGAGCAGCTCAGTCATGTTATGTAGTGGGCTGAGATGGGGATGATCCATGGGTTAGACTCTTTATTGTCGGTGGAAATGCTAAGCCAAGGGCTTCTTCGCTGAGGAATAGTGACTGCTTGTTATATTTATTTTTACACTGCAATTTTCATTATTAGTAAAGGGTGAGTTTCAAGGGACCCATGGTTCCTGGTTCCTATTCTCTTTGTGCTTTGTCCAGCTTCCAGGCTTCATATTCCTTTTAATGGTATTGTTTTACTGTGGAAAAATTCCTCAGTGTTGCCTCACTGTTGTTGATTGACTCTTTCAGGCTTTGCAAACTTATTTATCTTTATTATTAAGATTGTGATTTTGTTATATACAAGTTTTTATACTTTTTTGTGGTTTGAAATTTTTTTCGTCTTTCATAAAGAAAATCTGAGTTTGACAACTCTTGACAGTTATCTGTTCCAACCAGGGTAAAGTAGAGGAAGTTTTGAAAGTTTTTTTCCATTTCATTGTTTGAATTGATGAGTATTTACTTTTCTTCAAAAAAAGAAAGCAGCCCTGGCTGGTGTAGTTCAGTGGATTGAGTGCAGGCTGTGAACCAAAGGGTTGCAGGTTTGATTCCCAGTCTAGGGCACATGCTTGGGTTGTGGGCCAGGTCCCCAGTGGGGAGCATGTGAGAGGCAACCACATATTAATGTTTCTCTCTCTTTCTCCCTCCCTTCCCCTCTCTAAAAATAAATAAATAAAATCTTTAAAAAAAGAAAGCAAAGCACAATTTATAATTTTTATACTCCTTTGCTCCCCCATGGAACACATGTGGTCACCTAAGGTAGTCTTCGAGGTGAGTGGTGTTTAGAAGCTGCATTTATGACAAATGAAGATTCGATGAAGGCTTGGAAACCCGCAGTGCTGGCTGTATCAAGTTGGCCCTTTAGTACCAAATCCTCTGTTTAGTTTTAGTTTTTGTTTGATAATAGGCCTGTTTACTTTAAAATTTACACCTTGTTGAAAGTTTTTCCAACAAATACATTTTTTTTTTAAAAAATTATTTATTTTTAGACAGATAGGACAGTAGGAGAAAGAGAGGGAGCCAGACATCAATGTGTGGTTGCCCCTCACACTCTCCCTACTGGGGACCTGGCCTGCAACCCAGGCATGTGCCCTGACTAGGAATCCAACTAGCAGCCCTTTGGTTCACAGACTTGTGCTCAATCCACTGAGCCACACAAGCCAGGGGCAATAAATATTGATATTAAACATTTTATAAAGTAACATGCCTTTACAAATGTCATTAGTTTAAAAGTAAGTTATAAGGCCTAAAAAATATTCAGATCATTATGTCTGTGATTTCATCTTGTATGTACTAAACAACTGTGGTAAGGTCTTTCCTCTAAATTGTTGAGATTTATTTTAGTGTGGTCATATTTGATTAGGAAATTTGAGGTCTTTTATTTTTTGTTTTTATGAACCAAAAAAATTGCAACTACATTTGTAAAGTAAGGACTTACCCAAATGTTTTTCTATTAGGTGAGTTTTATGTTTTATACAGTCTTATAACTTACCATGAAATATGCCTAAAATAATTTTTATATGCTTGTTTGATTATACTTTTATTTGCATTGTCTGTAGCTGGGAAAAAATCTCAGTGACTTTCAAAATTTCTGTGGTTAGATTTTACATGTTGCTGCAAGAGTGATAGTTAAGTGCAATTATTATTCAAACTTGCCTCACCGTATACCCCAGATTTTAGATTCCGTCCGGCAAATCTACAAAACTGGAACCCATATTTTGCAATATTTAAGTATAAAGAGTGGAAGTTTTAAAAATCAATTCTCTATTAATTTAACACTATTTTAGAGAGCCAAAGAATTTTGTAAGAACTGATTGCGATTTCACAGATATTTCTTTTGTTGTCTTTGATGTAGGCTCAGTTTTTTGTTGATGATGATGTCCATTTTCATTTAAATTTTGTGTGTGTGGTGGGGGGAAGGTTTAGGATTTTTTTATATTTTAAGGAGTTGTTTCCTCTGGATGTATACTGGGAGGCTCTTCTTGATTTCTGTGGCTACTGCTCACCTGTTTTAATTGGTAGTGCAAAACCTCTCCCATAGTTTCCCTTGCAAGTTTGTATCTCCTTGGCATTTCATTAATATCCTATAATTCTTGAAGAGAAACTCACTTTGGTGCCACCAGTCTATTTTTTTATCTAGCTGTAACATTATTTTAGATTTTTATGGTTCTGAAAATTGCAACTTCAATTTAACTATAGAAATTAGCTTGTGCCATTAAATTTTGGGATGGGGATCAATGTGTAAATTTTAAGGTGAATCAGGAAATGGAGCAGTTTGGCTTCAGTCTAAAGTGCTTGTGGTGTTTCCTGCAGAGACTTATATTCTATCTGTCTTGGTCTGTTTGGGCTGCTATAACAAAATACCATTGACTGGGTGGCTTAAACAACAGAGATTTTTTTTTCCCATTTCTGGATGCTGGGAAGTCCAAGATCAAGGTGCCAGCTGATTTGGTTTCTAGAGAGGGCCTTCTTGGTTGTGGAAGTTTGCTTTCTTGATACATCCTCGCATGACAGAGATAGATAAGCAAGCTGTCTGATGTTTTTTATAAAGGCACTAGTCCCATGACAAAATAAGTAAATAAAGGCACTAATCCCACCATGAGAGCCACACCCCCATGGCCTTATCTAGTCCTAATTGTCTACCAAAGGCCCTGTGTCCAAATGCCATCAGGTTGGGAATTAGGGCTTCAACATGTGGATTTTGTGGGGTGAGGGGGGCACATCTCATTCCATATGATTGATCGAGTTCTGAGGAAAATGGGCAAGTAGGAAGGACTATGAAAGAAAGGTTAGTAGAGTGTATAAGTACCAATGTGTAGAATATTGTTTTGTGTTAATTGAGTGGGTGGGTATATGTGCTTATCCATATGTGCTTATTTTGGGTGGTGGTGATAGTGTTTTATTTGCAGGGATGTGGGAGAAGGGAGAGGACAAGTGTAATACAGGACTATTTGTTTTATTAGGGATCAGATGAGAAAGTGTAGTTGAGGTGTTTTGCTCACTACAAAGTGTAATATACAAAAACTAGCATCTTTATAGAGCTAAGAATTGTGAATTTCAGTGACTCAGCACTCAATGAAAAGCAGATCATCAGACATCACGAAACTTTCTCGTGATTATAAATTCTGTAAATAAATAGTGAAAGAGAGGTTAAGTTAGATTTAAAGCAAGTAAAAACATTTAAAGCAAAAAGAATCGATTAAGTGTAAACAATGGATATTATAGATTGATACATTGAATTACTGATAATGAAAATAAAATGTTATACTTACCAAATAAGCAATATATTTTTTTCAGTACATGTATTTACTTACTGTTCTTTTTTCTCAAATGTTCAGTCATGCTGATAGTTAGGTAACAAAGAAGAGCTAAATCTGATTCTAAACTCATCATCCACTGATGGACCTTTATTTTTTTCCTCTGTGAGGAATGATAAGTTCTCAAGCTGTCTGAATTCTCTCTCTTCCATCTGATGGCTTTTCTGTCTGTCTAGTATTTTGTTCTGTAGCTGCTTCAGTAAGTGATATGTATTGTAGAAGAAAGAAATTATATTGACAATATTTTGTTACATTTCACAGGCAAAATCTTTTAGTTATCTGTCAATGATACTCCATGTTCAGGCACTACACTATATTATTCAGAACTCTTTATTATTTCAAATCTCACTACTCTTGATCCCCATTAAAATTGCCCATCTTTTATGGTTTAATTATAAAATTATGACCTTTCTGTTTAGTACAGTTGACCACATGCAACCTAATTAGTTTAGCAGTGTAGCTGTTAAAGCTTTGTCAGGGAAAAAGGAACCATACTAAATGTTCGAAATTGAGGGGATTAACTACATGAATTTGTTACACTAGCCTGCTGATTACCAAGGGGTGCTGAGGTAATCCAGAGATTAATAACTGCAGGAGGTGCTAAAGGAGTGAAAGAGAAACAGTGGCATTGCCAGAATCTTGGAGCTTGGGGGAAGGGTCCTTTAGAACTGTCACTCAGATTTCTCAGAAGGAAGTTACTGCAAGTTGGTCCTTGAACGTCAGAAACTCATTAGGTGAGAGAACGAGGTGAGCAGTGTGGCTGGTACTTTGAATATCAGGCGTGCGTGCCTTTCTGCTGCTGACATCTCTAAATGGCTTTGAGAGGCTGGGGAGTCTGAAGCCACACTGACAGAAGGTAAAAGCACCCTCCTACTTTCAGGGTGGGTTAGAGCTGAAAGACAACAGATAAGCAACTGGCACAAACAATGGTAAAAGGGTATATAATTTCCTTACAATAACGATGGGACAAGTAGACCCCAATGAAATTTTTCATTGTATTTTTTTGCATTACCATTTATCCCCCTTATGCCCCTCTCCCCTCTGACTGCAATAAATTTAACAATAGCCAGAAAAGGGGATACTCAAAGTATTAAAGGTGATAACATTGTAGGGCTGTGGAACATGTTGATAAGTATAATAATAATGAACTTAAATTCCCTTATTAAATATGACTCAGACTTGTCAAAAACTAAATCTAGGCATACACATTTAGACATGACACTGAAAGACTGAAAATAAGAGCATGAAAATATTAACAGGAAAATACTAATAAAAGGAAAAGGTGTAAGCAACCTTTAGAAGTCAATATAGAATTTCAGGCAAAAATGTACTTGGGATTGTGGTAATTCCTACAATATAAAGATTTACTATAATTTCTGGAAAATGTAACATAATAAACTCTTATTTACTTAATAATTGGAAATATATATATATATAAATTGAAATTGACAAATTGATAATTAGTGTGGGAGAGAAACATCTCAGAGAAATGGACAGATCAGTAAATAATAATATAGATCAGTGTTGGCAAACTGTGACCCAAGGGCCAAATCTGATCCCTCCCCTGTTTTTGGTAAATAAAGATTTACTGGACCACTGACATAGATCAGCAAACTGTAAAGACCAGGTAGTAAATATTTTGAGTTTTGTGGGCAGATGGTCTTTCACATACTATTCTTCTTTTAACTCTTTCAATGTGTAAAAACCTTTCTTAGCTGGCCTTACAAGAACACATGTCAAGGGCAACATATATAAATGACAATAATAGTAAACTTGTTTTATACAAATTACCACAAGAATATGCATATGAAAAAGGAATTTTGTACATATTCAACTAAGAGAAAAAATTGAGGTTTATGATTTGAAAATCATAATTATCATACTTCAAATACATAGAACTTTTTACTAATTCGGCTAAGATAAAAGATTAAAAAGACTATGGATAATTTAAATGAAATAATAACTAATAAATTTGTTTAGTAATTTTCTCATTTAAGTGAGCTCTTTTTTTACTACACAAGGAGCACCTAAAACTTGGTCATATGTTAGGCTACAGAGAAAAATATTAAATTCTAATGATATTTATATTTTTGAAACATACTTCAACAGAATTAGAACTTGGCAAAATAAAATCTAAATTATGTTTAAGCTGAAACTCTATAGACTGCCATTAATTTTTTCCTTAAAGAAGCTAATCAGAATTATAATTTATTTTAGTTGAACATAATTTTATATTTTTCATAATGTAGGAATAAAAATAAGAATAGCAATCTATTCAGAAACTTAAAAACATTATTGACTTAAAGGTAAAATCAAAGCAGAAAATGTTATCTTTAGAAATGAATTGCAAATAGCATTTTGTATCAGAATTGGCCAATTTGTGTCTTCAACAGAATATACTCCCATTTGACATTAGCAAATTTGATGGTGTCAGAGAATTTATATGCATGCATGTATGTGTGAAACATTTGCATGCCACTAATGATTAGTGATGTTGAACATCTCTTCTTGTGCCTATTGGCCATTTCTCTGTTCAATTTCTTTGTCCACTTTTTAATCAGATTCTTTTTGTTGAGTTGTAGGAGTTCTTTATATATTCTGCATCTCAGTCCCTTATCAGATATATGATTTCCAAATATCTAGTCAGTTGCATTTTCACTCTGTTGATAGTGTCATTGGCATAAAAATTTTAAATTTTGATGAAGTCTTACTGATCTCTTTTTCACTGATTGCCTATGCCTTTGGTGTCATATTCAAGAAACCATTGCCAACTCAGCAGTTATTTCTTTACACCAAATGTAGTATAAATTATTTTGTTTTTTCTCAGCTTTTTAAATTTTACACATGTGGAAATTTTATCCTTTTAGAAAACCATAGCAGGTTTAGAGGAAAAAGTTTTGTCTCACCAAGAAGATAGTCATGTTGATCTGGAGCCATAGAAATAGGCCCTGGCTGGTGTGGCTTACTGGGTTGAGAGCTGGCCTTGGTTGGGTTGAGGGGTTGAGGGTTGTCGGTTTGATTCCCAGTCAAGGCACATGCCTGGGTTGCGACCAGGTCCCCAGTAGAGGGCGTGTAAGAGGCAACCACACATTGATATTTCTCTCCCTTTTTTTCTCCTTCCCTTCTCCTCTCTAAAAACAAATATATAAAATCTTTAAAAAACATAGAATTATATGAGCAACACCTGCCAATAGCAGCCCCAGTAGAGTGAGAGAGATCACTGAAAGTCCATCTACCATGTTCAAAAACACACTGAAAAATTCCTATGACGTGAAGGATTCATAGAGTGTGTCAAGGTTCACATTGGGAATTAGAGAAGTTGGATACAGAAATGATGACTCAGAAGCAGCTGGACTTATTTACATAACCATTTGACAACATTTAAGAAGGGAAGGATGTTGCAAAAGGAATGGAGGCTGGCTAGCAGTCAAAGAAAATAAATATCAAGGACCTAGAAGGCATTACTCGTTGGTTTTTAGAGTGATTGTCTGTTAACTTTAGTAGCAAAGAAATTAGGAAGTATAAAACCAAAAGAGGGAAAAACACTGTTGAAGTATGTATTTCAAATGAGATTATACTACTTTGTGCAATTTACAGAAAAGATGAAAGCTGTCAAAAAGCTGGATGCACGTAAAAGGCATCCTTTATTTACCAAATCTTTGTGTGCTGTTTAGTTTTACTTCAAAAGTTTTAAGGAATACATATTTCTTAAAGACTGGCCATTTCTAGAGGGTCTTTGCAAAAGACAGTCTCCCACTAGAAGCTATTGCTATAACATGCTCTTAAAGTAGATCTAATGCTTTAAGAACCAGAATGACATATGTTCCTCAAAAATGCCAACTCTTGAGCAGATAAAGGACAATGGTGCAAGGATTTGACTGGGGAAACATTTAGAAACAATTCTAAGTAATAGCTGCCCTTTCTAATAATACTTGAATTATAACAGAGTCTGAAATAATGTTTATTGTGTACTCCTGTTATCAGATGACTATATTTGAGGGTAATATCTTGGTTTTAGATGAGTTCTTAGAGCATATTTCAATTACTTCACTGTATTTTATCATAACAGAAACCCTAGATGATAGATATGACTATTCCCTTTTTGTAGATTGGGAAGGACGAGTGTGAAAAGTGAAATGATGTGTTTCAGGTGGTATTGGTTGCCCCGTTGCTAAAGGACTGAGTCCAGATCTCCAGGTCCCATTTTTTGATGCTTTTCCTTGCTAATTCATCATAGTACTTTATTTCAGGTTCATTTTAGACAAACTAGGTTTTCAGAAAAAAAATTGGAGTTACAACCACCACTTACAATACTGTGTTTATGAAACACCATGTTTTGATTTTTAAACAACCTGAAACAACTTTGGAGAACATAAATTTGCAAAATTGGAGCTTTTTAAAAAGGCAGTTACACAGTATTTAACGTTCTGGTTCTTTGTAGAGCCACATGTCTAAATCTGGAATTCAAAAATTAGTGGAGGAGGAGGAAGTTTTAACAAGGCAGAACCAGGACCTGGAGTGAAGATTGTGTCTAGTGTGACAAATGAATTGAATGGGAACTCTGGCTAGGAGTGCTTTTAGATGGGAAGTAGAAGGAACCGGGAAGAAACTGGAGACTAAATAGAAATGGGGAAAGGGAGGGAAGAATGTGGGAGAGATGCTAGTGGTAGCTCTCAGTAGAAGGTACAGGAGGTACGATGAATAGCAGATGCTGATGGTAGAACAGAGAGCCAGCAGTGCACAGATACTAGAATATTTTGGCTGCCTGAGAGAATTCACTGAACCAGGCACTGAATTCTCCTTATAGGCAGACCAGTGCTTTTAGCCCTGTAGCCTTGTGGGAACTGGTATTGGGTTTGGGGAGGGAACTGGTATATTGTGCTCTGTAGGGAAGAGCTAAGCTTTGAATATTGTAATTACTATTGTAGGAATGCAAGGAGCCTGTTAGATCTAGGTATATAGTGAAAGCCATCCTATTATGTGAGCCCATCATTGTCTAAACAAAGGCAAAAAAAAGCATTTAAATGTTGGACTGATTATAAAAAATACAGAAATGTTGGTAAATTCAGTACAGCATTTCCCTGATCCATGTAATATCACTGCTCAGCAGTGAGAAGGAGATCAATGGTTCTCAATCCCAGGCAGAAGCTTCTGATGCCTGGCTCCCATTTTCCAGAGACTGTCACTAAATTGCTTGGAATGGGGCCCAAGTAATTCTCATGTCAAGAACAAAGCTGTGGAACAGGGAGTACCCACCACCTAAATGAGACTTCTTAGTTAGGCCTTCTATGCTGGGGACAGTGTTCAGTGAAAGGAGCAGAATGCGCCCCATTTTTAGGCCACATACACACATAATAAATTGGGCTATTTCTTAATTTAGGGAAAGTGGCTTTTTTGGAGAAACTTTTTTTAATCTAGTGTCTATAGTAGACTTTCACCTTTTTACATATAATATACTTTGCATTATAGTCTGTAGTCAAATAATTTTTATAGTATTGATAACATATAACATATACTATAACAGACTCTGTTATAGTACACATATACGATAACATATAACATATACAGACTCTGTTAACATAACATAACACATATGTGTACTATAATGTTGTATACTATATGTTACTATAACATATAACATATACAATTTTGATGATAGGATCAAATTCTGGCCTGACAGGTGTTGTATAATTAACCTTTCTAATACAAGTACGGTAAGAGTGTGCTTTTGCAGGTGCCTTTGGCTTTAATACAACTAAATTTTCCTGTTTTTACAGTGGTTTTCAAATTTTTTAGAGTGGCTTCCAGTCCCCCATATAACTAGTACAGTGCCTGAGCCATAAATAAGTCCTTAAATCTTTGATGGATGAAAATAGCTCTAAATGAAAATTTCCAAAAGTGTCATTTTGGGGCTGTTTGCACATTGCTTTATTTGGCTAAAACAGAGAAGGTTTTCTGACTAGTGTTAACTTTTTTTGTACAGTTCAGTAAAAGTTTATTTTACAGGCACAAGCTAAACTAAAAAAAGAGCCAGACACTGTATTGTTGCATCTTCAGAGAACTTGTTCTGAGGAAGGGCCCGGGACTCTATTCTCAGCATGCATGCTGTTCTGTGGTCATGAACTAAATAATTACGTTGGAATTCCTAAGCTGGGAAAGTCTTTTGTCAGGATACCATGGCAGGGATTTAGGTTTTCTAAAAACAGTTTGGTAAAATATTGCATATAAAACTTACACCTTTTCTGGGCAGATGATCTAATTTTCTGTTCCGATTAATCCCACAGTGCAATTCGTAGATAAGCTTTTTATATAGAGTCATGGTGGTTAAATAAAAAGAAATGCTGTCTCCGACTGAGTTTACATGTTAAGGTATTTAAAGAAATATGTTATTTGAGAAGAAGGTTTCGTTATTTTTTGTACTAAGTATGTCAGTTAACAGAGTTTGATGTGCAGTCAGTCTGCTTGTCAAAATTGCCTCATTCTAGAATTCCGTTTATTGTGGTCAGTATTTCTAGAGCCAGATTGCTAGAAAGGGTGGTGTGACAAGTGCAGCTGTTGAGATGGGCGATGAATGGTATCAGAGTGCACTTCAGTTTTTGTAGAGTGGTGTTCATTAAATATCTGTTTCTGAGGTAACAAAGAGTAAGAGTAATTGGATGGGCCTAATGCAAAATAAAATGTGTTATTATGACTTAATGAATGATTGAATTGCCTAAAACATTCATTTAAAAATGTCCAAAAGCCACGATTAAGTAAGAGCAGTAGTAGTGTTAAGATAATGTTTAAAGTACAACCCTTTTAATTTTCAAGCAGTCATATCTCTGGTGTTGAAGACAGATTGCATTCAAAATGAAAACCTGGAGTGCTTCTTAAAGAGGCCTCAATTATAGCCCAAAATTAACTGTGATAAAGTTCCAGAAAGATTTTCTCTTTATTGATCTAATTTAAGAGATTGATCATACAGCCATCTCATAACATTTTGAGGGAAAGAGCTCTACGTCTATATCTGAGCTATATAAACTATGGAAAAAATTTTCAGTTTGCTACAGTACTGCATTATAGAAGGTAAAGTTTCTTTTTCAAAATAGAGACCTGGTTTTGAATCCCAGTTTTACCACTTATTAGTTATGAGATTTGGGATAAGGTAACCTTCCCTCCAAGTGGAAGTTTTGCCACTTACTAAGTGAAAATAAAATACCTACATCATAGGGTCATATGAAGATTAAATAACAAATACAAAGGTCCTGGCAAATGCTGGCTCAGTAAATGTTGCACTTCATATGTTATAATAGCTTGGAATATTGAACATTTTTTAAGCTGGAAATTAATTTTAGGAAATGAATTCTATGTCTAATCTGGATTATGTTTTTGAGAAGTTTTCTAAACTCTTTAATATCAATTTATAACTATCATTACTGAAAACCAGACCTTGCTACATAGGCATTTATATTATTGAATATTATTGCCTAACATTGTTAAAAGATTCATTAGTTTGACTGTCACTGTATTTTTTGTGTCTGATTTATTTCCCCTGTAATTTCTTTTTTAAAACTCACACCTCAGGCAAACCCAGGGTAATGACCTTGATGATATCTAGAGACACAATGAGGTTCATCTTGAACTTTTCCAAAAATTACTCAGCAGTGTCCACTTTGAAGCAACATTATAGTACACAAAAAGGCAAAATTCTTTGTAGTAGGCCCGACTGTTATTTGCTTCTTTTAGAAACAAGAGTCCTCATTGTGTTAGGACATATTTGGAAAAAATTCTAAATGTTAAAACAGGTCATTAGTTTCTAGTTTGTGTATGCTACCTTTTATTTTGTGAGGTGCATTATGGTTTCTCTCTGGTTCTTCTCTACCATCTTCTTCTCTTTTTGCCATTTGTTCATTGCTCTGTAGAATCCAGGGAAAAAGAAATTAAAGGTGACATCTGATCCATTGGCATTACATCTTGTTAGTAATCCTTTTCATAAAATTAGGATGAAAAAATTTGAAAACCATACCTGAAACGATGATGTTCTGTTTCTGGGGAGTTTATTTATTTTTGCCCTGCCTTATGTAAATCAGTATTATAAAGCATTTATTTTAACAGTGGAAATATTTTTTCCTAAGAAAATCAAATAAAATAAGAATTGTTCTGCTATAAGATACAAATCGGAGAAGTGGGGTGGAGGACAAACAATGCACTCTATTTAGGTAGATTAGTTGTTGTTTCAGCTGAAGCTTGATTCATATTTATGTTACGTCATCTATTAGAGCCATGCTTTGGATTAGACAGACTTTTGATTTATAATGTACATATTTTTAATTTATTAGATGAGCAGTGTTATCAGGAATGAACAATTCTGCTGAAGATTAACTAGTAATAAGGTAAACCTAATGAGAATCTGTCTGGAAAGACATTGTTTTTCATCTTTGATGTTGACCATTTTGCTGGATTTTTCTGAGAAAAATGATAAGAAATTGAATGCTCTGCAGGAAAATGCCCTGTGCTATATTCCAGAGTGTTATAGCCGACAGAAAAAGTTAGAGGTGACTTAGTGTATAGGAGCCCATATAGATTTGTTGTGGTAAATAGGGTTTATGTGGTTTCATTTTTCTTCAAACCTGTTTTTTAAAGATGTATTATTGAGTATACTTCCTACTCATCAGATTTTACTGTTAAGGTGATCTGTTTGAATAAGTAGCAAGATTTTCTTAGAAGGCTGTTCTTCCCCCAAATATTTGGGTGCCAGATATTTGCACAGCATGCACTATGTGCTAGGGACAAATGGGTTTATTCGAAAAAGGCCACCCCATAAAGTTTAAGCAAAATATTTAGTTTCTTATAAATTGCCAACCCTGTATTTAAACCATGTATTTCTTTGAGACAATTATTTCCAAGTTCATATGACTATGTATTCTAACTTCCAGAAGAAGCTTAGTCCTAGAATTAGGAAACTTGGCTCCTGCTATATTTATTTGCTTATCTTCATATATTTTTATTACATAATAGAGTGCTGGTAGAATCTTTGCTGACGTCCTGTTACTGGACCTTCTAGAAAGGTCCAGCTATCAGGTTTCTTTCTTGAATTCTCTTACTCATCCTCTACCTACTCACTCTGAAAATTTAGGTAGCAATACTGTACTAGAGAGCCTTTCAAGCGGATATTATTAGTTTTCTTAACACTGTTTATATGTTGGCAGGCTCAGGATTGGGAGGCAGGCTCAGGGAGGCAAGTTCTGGCCCTTCACTACTCTCTCTAGGTCCTTGTCCTATGACTCATTTGCAGTAAGTTCATATACCACTCATCTGTAATTTTCCTGGGCTAATTTGTTTCTCCATTCTTTGAGAATTTTAGCATTTGGCCCACAGTTTACTTTTTACTTTCTGCTATGAGAACTTCTGGCATATTGATTTTTGCCCCATCTAACCATTGCTGGGTGCTCCTGGATTCCCCTTTCTTTTTTCCCCCTTTTTAATTCTCCGGGGCAATTATTAATGGGCAAACACATAGACAGCCACCCAAAAGGACATAGTCTAGACCTGCACTGTCCAGTAAAATAGTTACTAGAACCACCGGTGGTTTTCGAGCTCAGCTAGTGCAAAATGAGATGTTATAAAGTGTAAAATATACCAGATGTGTTTTTATATTGACTGCAAGTTGAAATTTGGAGTGTATTAAGTTAAATAACATATTACTAAAATTAATCTTACCTGTTTATGTTTTCTAATGTGGCTACCAGAAGTTAATTATGTGACTAATGTTTTTGTTGAAGAGTGCTGGTTGAGATCTGGTCCTTATTTAAGCTGCTTTGCCTTTGATCTTAAAGTCTAAGACTTCTCTGGCCACAGCTCCCTGCCTCTGTCTTTCCCATGCTCAGTCCTATTGCGCCTGTTGCGCAGTCTGCGGTCCTTTCGTTCTGTCATCCCGTTCTTGTCTCAGTGTGGCATGTCCCTTCCTGGAGCCTTTGCATTCCTCTTGTTTAGCTTTGATCCTATCGTTAATCATTATTTACCCCTAGTTTTCTTTATTTCCTCGCTTTCTGTATTTTGTCGGTTCCCATCCCTGAATCAGTTTAACCTAGTAGGTATTTTTCTCTATTCTGGCTCCCAGGATGAAGGATTCTGCTGTAGAAATTTAAATACCTGCGTTGAATGGCTTTGTCAAAATCCTACAGTTTCTTAGTATAGCTAGACTACGCTATACTAAGCCATAGCTTAGCCAACCGGTAATTCTGGTAATCAGCTTGAACTGCCTTCCAGTCATGTCTTGCACCGTGTTTTTACCTGCACCAGGTGGGCCACCGACAACCCCACAGACTACATACTGTACGGCGCCTGAAGTTGCGATGCCGTGTGGTGACTCTGCTTCACCATTCCTAATCCTCCTCCTTACCTTTTGTTTAAAGCACCTACTGTTTTAAACATTATTAGGAAACATATAATTTTATGAAAAAGTACAGTTCATTTGAAAGAATACAGTAGTCCCCCACTTACCCACAGGATATACATTCCAAGACCCCCAGTGGATACCTGAAACCACGCATGGCACCAAACCCCATATGTACTCTGTTTTTTCCTATACACACATACCTTTTTACTTAAAGGAAGCACTTTTCAGCTTCTTTTTGGTGTATCCAAATTGTCAGAATTGTCTTGGACCGTGGGGTCATTATTAAGTAAAATAAAGGCGACCTGAACACAGACACTGTGAGCCCTGCGATAACCCAGATGAGTGTCCAGCGGGTGGGGAACGTAGAGTGGATGCGCTGAAAGGGACGATTCACACGGGTAGGGCGGAGCTGGAGGGAGTGGGGCAGCTCTCTCGTCCTGCTGCTCGGAACTGCGTGCAGTTTAAAACATAAACTGTTTCGTTTTGAAGTTTTCCATTTAATATTTTTGGATCGTGGTTGACCATGGATACTTGTAAAATGCAGAACATGAAACCGTGGATAAAAGGGGGCTACTATTACAATAAAATAAACTGGCCACCACTCACCTGAGAAGTCAGTTACCAATATTTTTGAAGCCCTCTCGTGCTCCTCCTATATCCCAATTTCCTCCTTTCTTCTTTTAGGTAAACATTATCCTGACTTTCATTTTAATACACATTAACATGAAATTTTCATCACTTGTGGTGTCAACAGATTGAGGTTCACGCGGGAGGTTACTTTATTTCCTCTTAAACTGTTTGCTTATTTTTTAAATGATTTACTTCCTAGAGGTTTTGTATAATCAAAGTAGATGTGTGCCTGGCAGTACACAATAAAGGGAGTTACATCCCAGCCTTCAGAAACTCCATCTTTCCACTTTAGAGATTCATTTTTCAGCCCTGGCTGGTGTGACTCAGTGGGTTGAGCACTGGCCTGCTCACCAAAAGATTGCTAGTTCAGGTCCCAGTCAGGGCACATGCCTGGGTTGTGGGCTAGGTCCCCAGTTGGGGGAGTGCAAGAGGCAACCAACTGATGTTTCCCTTGTACATTGATGTTTGTCTCCCTTTATATCTCTCTCTGTCTCTGAAAGTAGTAAACAAAAATTTTTTTAAAAAAGATTCCTTTTCTTTGCCTATGTCAAGAACGTTTGTTTCAAATAATTTTCTGTTACTTGGTCGTATACCCGAAGTGATCTCATCCACTCTCATGCAAGGGCTGTTTGTTTTATGTGGCTGATTCCCAGATCACCCTGTAGTTGACTCAGCTCTATACATTCTAATTACAGTTGACCCTTGAACCTCATGCAGTCAAAAATCTAAACATTACTGTTTACTCCCCAAAACTCAAGTACTAATAGTCTGCTGCTGACTAGGAGCCTTACCAATAACATAAACAAAGGATTAACACATATTTTGTATATGTTCTGTATACTGTTATTTTAAAAGAAAGCCAGAGAAAAGAAAATGTTGTTAAAAATCATAAAGAAGAAGAAATACAATTATAGAATTTATCGAAAAAACTTTGTGTATATGGGGCCTGTTTGTTCAAACCCATGTTCAAGGACCAATTGTACTCAGCACTTTTGTAATTGGGATTTCTTTGACAGTTAAAACTTGACATAGTACAGTTGAATTTATCACTTTTTCATCCAAAGCAGAGAAAACAGCTGATACAAACACATTAAGAGAAAATAAACTTGGTATATTTGAAGGAAATAAATAAGGCCTTTATAGCTGGAGAGTAACATTTGAGGTAGGCTGGGGTCCAGTCATTTTTGACTCTGTAAACATCCTTAATCTATCCAACACTCAAACCTTGGAGCATCAGCTTCCTTACCCCTGATATCTAGTTGCTCAGAAAGTCCTGCTGTTCCAATATACTAATTATTTAGAATCTTCCATCATTGTCTAGAATCAACTGTGGTAGGTAGACGAGACCCTTTTCATCATTAACCTAAGACTATCAGCAGCTCACTGCCTGGTATCCCTGACACAGATCTCTTCTCCAGGACTTGATATTATGTAGTAGCTCTTTTTAATAAACAAATCCAACGATGTTGCTGCCTTGTTCAGTATCTTCTGGGGGCCTGTCCTTTTCAAGGTGGTAGGGTCCTTACTTATCTTGACACATCTTTGTAGTCTGGCCCTCATCTCACTCCGTGGCCTCACTCAGCCTCACTCAGCCTCACCCACCTCTGTGCTGGGGCATTGCTGACGTATTCAGGGTTCAAGCAGATGTGCCCCACTTTTCCAGGTCTTTGTGCTTCTCTGTGTTACTCTTTTTACTCTTTGTTTTGTATGTATATAGTCTTTCTCCTGTATGTCCACCTGCCAACTCACCCATCTGTCTCTTCTTGAACTGTTTCCTCCCGAGCTCTCTGGATATATTCTCCCAGGGAGAATTAATTTTTGCTTTGCTTCTTGACATGTTTGTTATTCACACTCCTTATTACAACACTTTCTATATTCTGTGACAATCCCTGAGCACGACAACTGTGTCTTTTTCAACTTTTTCCAATACTTCCAGTTGAAGCTGAAAAGAAATGATTTTTTAATCGCTGTATTTTAAAAAATGTATGGTTTTGAGAGTTTATTTCATTCCGGTTTGAGTGAAAAGTTTTTGTATGCCTAATGTATTCTATTGGTGACACTACTAATTAACATCCTCAAAGGAAAGAAAATCTGATGGAACTTTGCTTTGAGGCCTTGTTATTTGTGTACATTCAGAACATAGACTGTGTCATTCAGGGTTGTTTTTTTGGTTGGGGGAGGGAGGGAAGGATCCTAGAGGATGGGTTGGTCATGTCCAGGGAAAGCATAAACTGTATGGGCAATGCAGTGATAACTGCCTTCTCCTTCAGGTCTACTGGAGAGATGTGTTTTTCTCCAGAGTAGACCTAGCCTATTGAGATATAGGATGTTTGCTAGTCTAATCAGTTAGCCTCCTGTTTTTGCTTGTCAGCATTTTTTATTGTCATGAACATTTGGTGTGTTGGTCGGGTAGGGGAAGAACCATCTGATGCCTAAAATGAGCTTTATCATGCAACTGGTTGGTGTTATTGAGGGAGAGGTTTCAGGGAACTGTAACTCATTAGTGGGAACTGAAGAAGCAGCCAACTGTTGTGGTGAGGCAGAAAATTCCAGAGTTACTGGGAGCAGGAAGATTATTGGTGGGTGACTCAGTTGTTTTCTAAACCTATCTCATGTGATTGAGTGTGCATGATGTCTATTTATTCTCAGCAGAGTAAGTACTAGGGGAGTCACATTACATAGCAAGCATAATGTTTATTTAACCAGCTCAGTGATGATCTAAAAATAGTTTGTAGGGGATTTTTGTTTTCTTACTACGTTTAGCATCATAAGATAGAAAAATCATAATGGATATCCGTTGACAAAGGCTTTCCCTTCTAGATAACTTTGAATATATAGTCAACCAAACTGTTTCACTTCTTTCAATATAAAGATGAAAGCTTTGGTATTTATATAGAAGGTTAGGTAAAGAAGATAGCCTTCTATTTATACAGAAAATAATTCTGTACTATTACATTTTAGCTTGTATTCTGGACAGATACACATTTGGGGTGCTTCAGGACCATCATTGAGGTATTTTATGTACTAAATTTTTACACAGGAACTTTTCTTCCTTTTCGTGAGGTTATAGCAAATGTTTTTCTGAAATGGAAATGTTATTGCTGTATATTTGCTGGAGTTTGTTAATATTTAATTATGATAGTAATAGTTTTACCCTGATTTGCTTGATTTACTCTCCTTGTATTTAAGGTTTGTGGCACCATGTACTGTAACTGAGTCTTTCGGTGTGTTAAAATGTGATTATTATTGCCCTGCGTACCTGTTTATGTGTTTGATTCTGAAAGAGAAAGCACTTGGAGCCTGAGTGTATCTCGTAGTCTTAATCTGCTCTGGGAAGCATTGAATTACTGGGGTTGATTCTTTTTGACATTTGAGTGTTCTTGCTCTTTAAGGTGCGGCGTATGCAGCAAATGAACTTGTCTGAGATTATTTTGGAAAGGAAAGGAAAACTGCATTCAGAGGAAGTAAATGTCAGGGTTCTGTTTTCAATAAAGTTTAGTGAAATGGCAATATTTGACTATTCTAAGTAGTTCGTAGAATTATATTACTTACAGTGCTTGATGCTATATGTAAAGTGGGAAATAATAGCTTTTTATGGTTAATGAAAAAGTGACATGCATTAAATAAATATTGTACTGCATTAATTTGTTTTATTCTGTTTCAAAAATTAAGCAAACATGATAGAATTTAAATTTTTATTTTTAATATTACATTGTTAGAATATTTGCTGGGATTTCTTTTTTGGCATCTTTTTAGTTGGTGCAGTCATTAGGAATTTAATACACCTGGAATGGTATCTGAATGTACATACCTTCTAACTCACTGCATGTAAATGGAACCTGACTTGAACGCCATTTGAAAATAATTCCAACAATTGCACTGGCTTGTGTGATCGCACGTCTGCCCTTATTCCAATAGATAAATAACAAGTTGAACATTTCTCGGTGTTAAAATTGTCTGGAAAACCTAAGGTTCAGCCATGGTATTTTGGTCTTGTTCCAAATGACAAAGATGAAAATGATTTCATGTAAACTCATCCACAGGTGGTGAATTCAGATTTGGGGAAAAAGAAAGTGATTTTTCAGTTCTTGGCAGATTGGCAGCTGTGCCAGGTATGCCACTGAACCCTAACTGACATGCAGAAGGCAGTGTTTTCCTCTGTAGTAGAGGAATTGTTCCTTCTGGTCATTTGTAGTGTTTCTTAATGATGAGGGGAGGCAATGGTTTTGTTTCTAATAACATCGCTTTCCTTGTGAAGTAGGAAAATATATATTCTTCCTGGATCTGGTTCTCCTTCCTCTCCTTCCTTGGAAATAAAAGATAAGAACTAGATTTTCCCCTTCGCTGAAATATATAAAAGACATATTTTCGTAGACTGCTAAATGATTTAAAAATCTGTGTTCGATGGTTTTGTATAGCTATGAGTTTCAAGTGGATTACAGTAGCATATCAAATTGTCAGTATTTAGACAGGTCTGTATTATCAAGTGGTGCTTAAAATTTAACAAGCGATAAGCAAGTATATATGTGCAAGTACGTATTGGTCTGACAGCTAATCAGTGAAGTTTAATAAATGTTGCAACAAACTTCTTGATGGTCACTTTGTGATAGACGATGCTGTGTTGATACTTAAATATTTTTAATTGTGGCAAAATACACATAAAAAAATTACTAACTTTAACCCCTTATTAAATGTACAGTTCAGTGGTATTAAGTACACCTTCATTTTTGTACAACTGTCACTAGCATCTATCTTTAGAACTCTTTTCGTCTTGTAAAACTGAAACTCTGCGCCCTTTAAATGATAACTTCCTGTCTTCCCCTGCCCCCACCATCTGGCATCCACCATTCTATTTTCTCCGTTTGACTAGTGCAGGTACCTCATAATGGAATTACATACTATTTGTCTTTTTGTGACTGGCTTATTTCACTTTGCATAGGTTTCTGAGGTTCATTCATGTTGTTGCATGTGCCAGAACTTTCTTACTTTTTATGACTCTATATGTGTACTACATTTGGTTTATCCATTTGTTCTCAGTGGACACCTGATTGCTTCCACCTTTTGACTATTGTGATAATGTTGCTATGAACACAGGTGTACAAATAGCTCTTTGAGACACTGCTTTCAATTCATTTGGGTTTATATCCAGAAGCCAAATTCATGGACCATGTGATAGTTCTATTTGTAGTGTTTCGAGGAACTGTCATGCTGTGTTTCAGAGTGGCTGCACCATTTTACATTCCTGCCAACAATGCACAAAGGCACCGCTTTCTCCGCACCCTCACAAACACCTGTTATTTTCTGTGCTTTTTTTTTTCAGTAGCCATCCTAGTGGGTATGAGATTGTATATCATTGTGATTTTGATTTGTATTTCCCCAGTAGTTAGTGATGTTGATCATCTTTTCGAGAGCTCATTGTGTATACTTGTACCTTCTTGGAGAAATACGTATTCAATAACTTTTCCCATTTTTGAGTTAGGGTGTTTTTTTGTGTTGTTGAATTGTTGGATCTAAGGATATATTCTGTATATTCACTTCCTTATCAGATATATGACCTACAGATATTATTTTTTCAATTTTGTGAATTTCTTTTTCACTATGTGTTGTGTCCTTTGATGACAAGAAGTGCGTTTTGATGTAGTCCAGTTTATTTATGCCTTCCTTTGTTGCATGTGCTTTTGGTGTCATAACCAAAAATTCATTGCCAAATCCAACACTATAAAACTTTTGCACTATATTTTCTTTTCTTCCATAAATTTTTTAATCTTCACCCAAGGATATGTTTATTGATTTTTAAGAGAGAGAGGAAGGAAGGGAGAGAGAAACATCATTGTGAGAAAGAAACATCAGTAGGTTGTCTCCCATTCATGTCCTGACTGGAGATCAAACTCGCAACCCTAGGTATATGCCCTGATGGGGAATTGAACGCAGTCTTTTTTGGTGTATGGGACAACTTTCCAACCAACTGTTGGACTAGTTTTTGGCTACTAATTAAATTTTTTTTCTAGTTTTATGTCTGTTCAGTTTTTCTGGGTTTCTTTTTTTCATGATTCAGGCTTGGTACACTGTATACTTGTAGGAATTTGTCCATTTTATCTAGGAAATCAAATTTTTGACATACAGTTGTATAGTATTCTCTTTATAATCTTTTTTTATGTCTGTAAAATCAGTAAAAATACCTCAGTGTTGATTTTTGATTTAGTTGCATCTTCTCTCTTTTTTAATATTAGTCTTTCTAAAGGCTTGTCACCTTTGTTGATCTTGGTTTCATTGATTTTCCCCCCATATTTTTCTGTTCTGTATTTTTAAAAACATCTGCTCTAATCTTTCTTTTAATAGCTTTGGGCTTAGTTTTTTCTTCTTTTTCTGGTTACTTAAGGTTTAAAAGTTATGTGGTTGATTTCAGGGTTTTTAAAAATTATTTTTTATTTTTAATTACAGTTGACATACATTATCATATTAGTTTCAGGTGTTACCCCAGTAATTAGACATTACATAATTTACTAAGTGGTCATCCCAATAAATCTCATACCCATTGAACACCAGACATAGCTGTTAGAATATTATTGATTATATTCCCTATGGTGTACATCACCATGACTATTCTGTAACAACCAATTTTTACTTCTTAATCCCTTTACCTTTTTCACTCATCCCCCTTTTCACTTCCCTTCTGACAACTGTCAAAATGTTCTTTGTATTTTTGGGTCTGTTTCTATTTTGCTCATTCTTTTGCATTTTAGATTCAATTGTTGGTAAGTAAGTGTTTGTTGTCATTTTATTGTTCATATTTTTTAATCTTTTTCCTTCTTTCTTCTCCTTCTCTTTAACATTTCATGTAATACTAGTTTGGTGATAATGCACTCTGTTAGCTTTTTCTTGTCCAGGAAGCTCCTTTATCTGTTTTTTTATTCTAAATGATAGCTTTGCCAATAGAGTAATCTTGGTTGTAGGTCCTTGCTTTTCATCACTCTGAATATTTCTTCCTAATCCCTTCTGGCCTGTGCAGTTTCTCTTGAGAAATCAGCTGACAGTCTTCAAAAAATTTTTTAAAAACCTCATTGATTTGAGGGAGAGGGAGAGAGAGAAGCATTGATTTGTTGTTGCACTTGTTAATGCATTCATTGGTTGATTCTTGTATGTGTCCTGACCAGAGAACGAACCTGCAACCTTGATATATCAGGACAGTGCTCTAACCAGCTGAGTTAACTGGCCAGGGCATCATTTGGCAGTCCTATAGGAGCTCTTTTGCAGTTAACTAACTGCTTTTCTCTCACTGCTTTGAAGGCAAAGGATCCAGATTCTCTAGGGTCCAGAGAATCTCTCTTTTTGTCTTTAACCTTTTAATTATGATGTGTCTTGGTGTGGGCCTTTTAGAGTTCATCTTGTTTGGGACTCTGTGCTTCCTCTACTTGTGTGTCTTTTTCCTTTACCACATTAGGGAAATTTTGTCTTTATTTTAAACAGGTTTCTAATTTCTTGCTCTCCTTATTTTCCTTCGGGCACCCCTGTGATGCAGTTGATGGTGTGCTTGAAATTGCCCCAGAGGCTCCTTACAGTGTCCTCATTTTTGTTTTAATGTTCTGGTTGGGTATTTTTTTGCTTTCTTATATTCCAAATAGTTGTTTTGATTCTCAGCTTCATCTACTGTACTGTTGGTTACCTGTAAATTATTCTTCATTTTGTTTAGTGTATCTTTCATTTCTGACTGCTTCTTTTCTATAGTCCATGTTCTTTTTTATGCTGCTTGAAGTTCTAAGTTCATCTACTTTTCTCCTAAGTTCATTGAGCATCTTTATAGCTAGTATTTTGAGCTCTGCATCTGGTAGATTGCTTGTCTCCATTATTTGTAGTTCTTTTTCTGGAGTTATGCTGTGTTGTTTGTTTCATTTGGGAAATGTTTCTTTGTCTCCTCATTTTGGCAGCATCCCTGTGTTTGTTTCTGCATATTAGATAGAGCTGCTATGTCTACTGGGCTTGATAGAGTGGCCTAATGCAGTAGGTGTCCTGGAGGGTCCAGTGGTACAGCCTCCCCATTCACACTAGCTGGTCACTGTAGTTGAGTCTTGATTACTGTTGACATGTCAATGGGAGGGATTTACCCTCGTGCTGATTGGCTGCAGGGACTATCTCTGACCACCATGGAGGATCAGCTATGCAGGGGCTCACTCCATGGGACAGGACTTAGCAGGCTTTGGTACCTGCTAAGTCTGCCCTTTGAGTGTGTTGTTTGTGGAGGTAGTTGGGTGGTGCTTCAATGTGGCCTGAAGCTGTCCACCTGGTGCACTGGCTCTGGGGACTCCCAGGAGGTGTGGGCCAAGGTCGGCCACCTCATGTGTTCTGCCTGGGGCCCCCCGGAGTGAGCTACAAAGTGCTGTGCAGATGGCTGCTACTTGTGCTAGGCTTGGAGGTACCCAGATGAGGCCAACCTGTGAACCAGAGCCAGATGCTGCTTGTTTGAGAGATTTTAGGAAAGTCTGAAATGTGAGTCAAGACAGGCCATTGGTAGGGAAAATCCACTGGTAACAGTTTTGGTGGTCACAAAAGATGGTATGTCAGGGTCTCAGGGAGTCACCAGGGTGGGTTGAACAGTGATAGCCAGGCTGATTGAGACTTAGATATGCTGCCTGCCTGCAGGCTCGGGGGAAGGGCTCATCAAGGGAACAATGGCCTCTGACCTCCAGCCACACACTTGAGTGCGGAACCCACCCCATCAGTGTCTCTGCCCCTGCTACCAGTCTTTATGTGGCTTCTGTGTATCCTTAGTTTTAGGACTTCCATTCAGCTAGATTTCAGGCAGTTCTGAATGGTGGTGGTTTTGTAGTATAGTCGTATTTTTGATGTAGTTGTGGGAGGATGCAAGTACCAACTGCATTTACCTCTGCTACCACCTTGACCAGAAACCTCCAATTGTGGACTTGCTGAAGGTTAAAAAATCAGCAGCCATATGTCCTTGGCCTCATTTGTGTACATAGACCACAGCACATAAGTTAGAGTTCAGTAAATATTCTTGATTTAATTTTTATTGTGATTTATGAGATGACATTTTTATTTGTATTCCAAAAATATTTAGAACTTTGCAAAACATAAGCATCCTACTGGATTTTCTGGTTTGCTTTGCCTTTTTATACCACTTGAAGGGGAAGCTAAAGGGCAGGCTATTTTCATTATGTTTTATTATAAAGTAATTCTTTAGATCCAAGAAAAAGGAAAAATACAAAATACAAAAGTGTATAAAATAAGACTTACCAGTTATATCCTGTTCTCTCCCCTTCCAATACACACCCTTCCTCTTAACTAGCCAATGTTAAATTTGCTACATACCTTCCTAAAACATTTTAGCTTTGTGTTTATGAGTATACTGTATCTGTGTATTTAAAAAACCTGCAAAAATAGGGTGCTTTTATACTCAACAGTTCTACAGTTTGCTTCTGACACTTAAGGTTATAGATATATTTCCATGACAGTGTGTGTAGATTTACCTCATTTTTTCCAAGATTATACTATATTCTTACATTGATTGAATATGATAGCATACTTTCAGCTATCCCTTGTAAATGGAAATTTAGATTGTTTTTTGTGTCTCCTTCCTCCTCCCCCTTTATGAGTGTGTCTATAGGGTAAATTCATTGAAATGGAATTGTGGAGTCAAAGGGCTAGGCTTATTTAAAATTTGGTAAGTATTACCTACTATCTCTTTGAAAAGTTGTGTTAATTTATTTCAGTCAGATTTGTGTGTGTATGCACACATGTGCTCAATGTCGAACTTAAGTCTTTATGGCAATGTTTATTTAAGGTGAAGAAAGAGTCTTAAAACAAGAAAAATAGCCTTTATTCTCTGAGTTGTATGTGAAGTGCTTAGAGTAGTGCCTGAAACATAGTAAGAGCTATATAAATGTTTTCTGTTACAGTTATTTTTGTTGGCTTAAGTTTGTTTTATTATATTATGAAAATTGAAAATCCTTGTAAATTTTTTTCATGTCAGTATTTTGAAAATCATCACATCTGGAGGCAAAGTGCTTTGTTGGTGTGTTCTGTCTTGTAATGAAATTCACCCTCAGATTTCTATCTTTAAGTGTCCAAATCAGTGTTTTTTATGTAGTTATTATGGATGTAAAGGTTATGTATGTGGCACAAGGGCTGTTTTGAATGACTTGTCTTCACTGGGATTCTGTTATCGGTTTGTCAGGTAACACCTTTGCTAGTTGTTTTTGTTACTATTGTCTTTTCACCTCCCCAGTTAATAAAAAGGGATCAGTGACTCAAGGGTTCATGGAAACATAAAAGTAATAATGAAAATGAGAACAAAAGTCTATAACTCATTTAAATTTGTGAACTGGATAGCAGTATAAATATAAAATATTCATGTGTATGTCCTTGGAGAAGTAAATCTTTGTGGTAACTTTGAAGGTATCCAAAAAGAGGAAGTACAAAGACAACCATAGTTCTCTGTGCATTTGACATGATGACACATGTTCATAGAATGTTCCCATTCAAGTTTTTTACAGTGTTTTTCAGTGAAGCCTCCTACTATGTTAAGCAAATTATTCCAGGATAACTTAATCCAGTAAACTTAGTTAATCATCTCATTAAATGCAGAAAAGAGATGAACAGCATAGAGGCATCTTTCACAGGTGCACTCCTTGCAACAACAGGTACAAGCCACATCATTCCTAAGAAATAGCTAAAACTAGTCATAATGGGAAAATGCTCCAACAGAAAACTGAGTGAACTATTGGCAAAATTTTTTATTAGTGCCCCTATTAAAATCTTATTTTTAATGACACGATAGCATATATTGTAAAAGAGGAATCACTTCCATACGTGGGTGTCATCACATACAGTGCTTTGCATTTAGATGAAACTACTTGTGTACAGAGTATGACTCAGCTTTTGGCATACATGCAATTTAAATTATAAGAAGTACTCAAGGGAACAAGACAGGGATGTCTGCTTTTCTTATTCAACATAGTACTGGAAGTCCAAGCCAAAGCAATCAGATAAGAAAAATAAATAAAAGCCATCAAAATTGGAAAGGAAGAACTGAAACTGTCTTTATTTGAAGATGACATGATACTGTACATAGAGAACCCCAGATTCTACCAAGGTGGTGAAAAGATTCCACCAAGAAACTACTAGAACTGGTAAATGAATCTTCAGCAAGATAGCAGGATACAAAATTAATTGTCCCAAAATCAATTGCACTTTTTATTTACCAATAATGAACTAATAGAAAGGAAAATTAAGAAAACAGTCTCATTCACAATTGTTTCAAAAAGAATAAGATACCTAGGAATAAACTTAATACACTTGGAAAATTATAAGACACTGAAGAAGAAATTGAAGAAGATACAAATAAGTGGAAGCACATACCATATTCATGGACAGGAAGAATTAACATCATTAAAATGTCTATTGTACTTAAAGCAGTGTGTAGATTCAATAAAATTCCTATCAAGATTCCAAAGACATATTTCACAGAACTAGAACAAATATTTCAAAAATTTATATGGAACCACAAAAGGGCCCCACATAGCAACAGCTATCCTAAGAAAGAAGAGCAAAATTGGAATCATGCTATGTAAAATCAAACTATACTATAAGGCCATAGTAATCAAAACAGCCTGGTACTGGCATAAAAACAGACGCATACATCAGTGGAACACAATGGAGAACCCAGAAATAAACCCACGTCTGTATAGTCTATTAATTTTCGACAGATGAAGGAAGCACATCCAATGGGATAAAGATAGTTTATTCAATAAATGTTGTTGGGAAAATTGGACAGATATGTGCAGTAAAATGAAAATAGACCATCTTCTTACACCACACACAAGAATAAATTCATAATGATTTAGACTTAAATGTTAGACCCAAAATAAAAAAAAATCCTAGTGACAGTGAGTAATATTTATACTCATGGTATCAAGTAATTGCACTTAGCTGTATCAGGATGTTTAAGGCAACCCCTAAAAATACTGCATTTGGATTGTTGGATATTGTCATAAAGATGAGTTTAAAAAGTAGATTTGTAAACTACTTTAGTAGATACTAATATAAACTTCTTAAAATACTTTGAACTTGAGTTACCATGCCATATTTATTCACAATATGATATTGTTTTTGCCATTCTTTGACAGACCCCTTATCCCTCTGGACAGAATGCAGGTCCAACCACGTTGGTATACCCTCAAGCCCCTCAGACAATGAATTCGCAACCTCAAACCCGTTCTCCGGTAAGTAAGCAGAAGCTTGTTCTAGATAATATTCTCCTACTAAGATTGTATTTGTAGTAGCTTGCATTTCTTTGGCTAATATTTTAATTTGATTTTAGAAATTTGTCCCAAAGACAATTTATTATTGTTGTTGTTATTATTACTAATATTATTATATTGGTTAGCTTTGCATTTTTCAGACTCTTTGCTATGTGAATAATTTAGATTTATTAAGAAAGAAGAAGAAGAAATGGAACCTCTTACCTTTTATTTTTCAGTGGCATGATTTTTATAAAAAAAACTTCAGTTGCATTCAGGTTTATTTTAGTTCTTAATTTGTTAGTTGTACTGTTCAAAATTCAGGAGAAGATTAAAGCACAATGATTTTAAAATTAAAATAAATTTCATTAATTAGACTCAGATTCCATTGGTTTGTGAAGGACTTCAGAACTGGTGTCACTAGATCAGTTAAACCATTTGATAGTGTGGACAAATGCATGATATATACCAATGATGTATTCATTTTTTTAAGTGGTAAATAAATTCTTGTACAAATGTAAATGCTGTCATCCTCCTTGCTCATCCTTTACATGGATTGCAACGAGAATTGCAAAGACTGAATTTACCCAGGGTTCATCCTTTTGTTTCCCAAAAGAATACAGTGGCTTCAGCTGTTCATCCTTAAAACATCGTTCCCTGCCTTGCATGATTAGTTTTTGCTAGAAGGTGCTTCTGTAACATCACACATTGTATCTCTCATCCCTACTTGTACCTCAGCTCTGTGTTTTCCTCAGAATACAGGGATCTTATTTTGATTCCCCACCCCTGCTTTTTTTTGCCTGTACAGGAATATTTCATTGCATTTAGCTTCTGTTCATTTAGGTTTTGCATGAGTTTAGGAATGTGGAAATGTATGAAAGAATTGCACAAAGAACTAGGAGAGCACAGACTGCACCAGAATGTAATCTCTTTCTTACCCTCTTTCTGTCTTCCTTTTCCATATTGCCCTCTTCTCCAATACCTGTTCTTAGATCCTGGTTCTCCCCAGGGGGTGGAGGAACCATTCTAAAGAGGTGGGACTTTGGTCCTAATTGCTTGTTTGCTTGTCTCTTTTTATTTTATTTTATTTATTTTTTGCTGAAATGGTCAACAAGATGTCTGATGCAAGCTTTGTTCTGAGAGTGCTTTGGGCATGTGGACACTTGACTCCTTGGAGTGGGCCTGAGATCTCACGAGTTTAATTTAGATAGGCCCGGGTTCTAATCATTAAACATGGAACATTATGGTAAGCTGTTATTGCAAAGAGTTCTGTGGCCCTCTTTATCCCTAACCCCCCTTTTATAATATTGGGGGAAAAAGATTTAAATTTACATGGTTAGAACTGGCGCAAAACCTGACTGAAGAGCTGCATCTCTAAACCAGTTTTTTTGACAGCCCAGCAGAACAGTGCCAATACATTGCACAGACAACTGGAAGAGGAGGAAGGTTTTGGAACAGACTCCCGTTTACAGGTCCTTGGCTGGAAGAGGCTGGATAAAATACTGCATTGTAAGCAATATAACAAACTGTACTTCTTGCAGGCAGTGGTGCCTCTGGCACTTATTATTTTTGACCACATCCATTTATTGGCTGATGAACAGAAATGCATTGATTACTTCCTCTCTGAAAGTCTAATCTAGCATGGCAGTTTCTGCCAGGCCTAGTGGGGAAAAGAATAACAAATTGGGTGGGTCTTCTCTATTGGGAATTAGACAGGAGTGATTTGGGGTTTAGATTTTTCTTTATTTTAAACTTGAAGAGGGATATTCTTTCAGATAAATGTGATTTTAAAAGGCAAATTTAAAGGCTTCTTTTTCCCTCTTTCCATTTTTATAATCAATATCAAGGGGGAAATTGTCTGTAGTTGTCAGCCATTTTTCTGTGGTCATAAACTCTTCAGATACTATCCTCTGCAATTTTTGCCATCCGCTCTGCTAGTGACCATTACCCATCCCCATTACTAAATACCACACCCATAACATCCCATTACATACCCCAAAACAAGTGCAAGACTAGCAGACCCCAGACTACTCTTGCTTGTTGTTTTGGGTCCAGTTTTCTTTATTTCATTTGTGTTGGTGCTGGGTGGGTTAAGTTTGGGATGCGAAATTTGGCAGATTGCATTTTCTTTTTACATCCCAAGTTGCCATAGTCTAGTCTCATCCATTCCATAGCTATCCCAACTGGTGAGGAGAGGTAAGCTGTTGCACCAAGGAAGGGACCCTTCCCATGGCTTTGTAGAGCAGCTAAAGCTTACTCCATTCTATTTCTGCATTAATGGGCCATTGGCAATTGCGCAGTTTAGGCTCTTCTGTTCTTCCCTGGACAGCTGCCTTTGCAATCCAACTGGCTTCAAGGGTCCCCCACCCGCTTCCCTCTTTTAGGTTATCCTTGTGCCTATATTTCTACTTGGTACTTGTTAATATCTTAGTTAAATTTATATTTTTGAAAATCTTGTTTAAAAGTAAAAAAATAATGATATGCTGTTTATCTGTTCTATTTTTTGGTTATACTGGAATTCTTTAAACAGTAGTTTATTTTTAAATAGCCTCCAAAATAGTGAAGCAGTTGAATGCTTAATTGGGAGAGGTGGACAGTTTGGCCTTTGCAGTAACTTGTTGCTTTAGTTATTTTGTGGTGCTGAGTGCCAGAGTTACATCAGTGTTATGTTGGCCATGCCCAGTTACCAACTATGCACAGAGTAGTGAATGAGCGGGTGGGTGGGGGGGTGGGTCACATTAACATTGGATCCAAGTTCACAGAAGGCTGCTTTTCTTAATATCTACAGTCCTCACCATCTTAAAGACCCCTCTTCAAAAAAAGAAAAAGAAAAAAGAAAGTTTCTATTTTTCGTATGAGCCAGCAGCGACTACAGTTTGTTCTGTTGCTTACAGTTACCCATAGGATTAAGACTATTGTCATTTCAAATAAAAAACTCAATAGCCAATGGTGACTAGTGCAAAATAGACTAGGGTACTTTTCCACTAACTTAAATTGTGGTTTTTAAAAATTATATGTATAATTTTATAAGGTACTCCTTTTGCTCAAAGAAAGTTCTTTCTTCTGGAACATTTGAAATATATAAAATTTTAACTTTTATTTTAGAGCCTTAGAAATGGGAACCTTTCTGTGGAACAGTGATAAGACAGGTACTGCTGTACTCGGGTTAATTTTTTAACATGGCCGTTCTCTTTTGTTTTTCTTCAAAAGTGTCATGAAGAAACATCACACTTCCACCCCCTATTTTCATACCACATGGGTGGCATTACCTATTCTTGAAAGTTTATGTTCATAGTAGAGGTATGCTCTCTTCTTATAATTGGAAAACTAAAATGTATGGAAGCCAGTTTCTTCGAAGAGAAAATGTTCTGCAAGAACTAAAGCGGCCGTTACCATCATTCTGAAAAACTATTTTTACAATATTTAGCAAATATAATAGATGACTTAACACATCCTAATCATATAGGTCATAGAGAACTCATCAAGTTATGCTGAATAACTTAAAAATACATTAAGGTACTTCTCATCTGAATAATAGGTGACATTTTAGCTTCTGAGGTCAATTCTTGATGGAGCTATTTTTAGGTATTCTTATATTGTGGCATGTGTTTCACTAACTTTTAAATATTTTTATATGAAATAATGATAATTGAGGAAATATTTATGAATCTCTTGCAAATACTATTGCAGCTAACTAACGTCTGGGTATAGAGGATTGTTTCTTTCTTAAGCTTCAGTTTAGTTCACCTGTAGTGATGGAAATGACAGAAGGAAGGTTCCATAGGAAATGACACAACTGAAGAAATATATTTTAGCTCCTTAAATGTGTTAAATTAAGATTCAGTATGGTTTGCATTAAAAAACTGCTTTCTAAGTATTTTCTTGTCACTCTTAAAGAGGGTGGTTAACATTACAATAGTTAGTGTATTAGTAGCCAGTACATGACAGTAGGTACTCTAATATTTTTCCATCCATTTTAGTAAAAATCACTTTAGAAGCCCAGTTTTGCCCTGATGAAGAATGATTTGATCTTAAAGGTTTAGTATTTAAGTAAAATACTATGGATGATTATGGATGAATAAGCCTTTTCTTCCATTCTAAGCTAGGGAAATCAAGAGTGGAACCACATATTATCTGCTGTCAGGCACTCAGTGAGTTAGCTGAGAAGTTACGTTTTCTTTTGTGTTTATTCTCAGTATCAGGTAGCAGTAGGTACACATGTACAGTGTTGTGCTGTTGTGTATAAACAGTGAGTGAGAGATTCGACTTCTTTTACTCCTTTTTCTTCTTGAGCTTGTATAGTACAACTCTGATTAATTGTGTTAGAGTGATGTTCTTCATTAGCTATTTGCTTTGATATGCCTGCTATTAAATTTTACTAGTTCATTGAATTTAAACATGTAATTTTATATATTTATAGATTATATATCTAGATTATATATAAATATATAGATTATAAACATTTAATGTAATATAATACATAACTATATGAATAAAATTTCATTCTTTAACTCCAAGAAATAAAGGAAGATATTAAAACTTCCATTTCATGTGTGAGATACCCCATTTAACTTAAGTAAATTTGACATCAGTCCTGTTACAATCTTTATTTCCTGTTGGACAATATTATTACCTCCTGGTATTTCTTGTAATGTAAAAGCATTTCTTACTCCCTCCAGCTGTATCAGTTGCATAAGCACGCTTGACTTTTCATACATTTGTTTTAGTATAACCACTCAGTATTTCAAAAAAAATTTTAGCGTTCCCCCCCGCCCCCGCATTGGAGAATCACCCTTACTCATGCCTAACAGCTTAGCTGTTTCTCTCCCAGCTGATAAATGGCAAACTGTTTCCGGTAGTGGTGTTAACCTGTTGAATCTTAGTACCTGTCTGTCACTGTCCTGCAGCAAAGCTTTGACTGTTTGTGTTTTTTTTTTCTTGTGGGTTTTTTTCTTTTGGCATACTGTGTGACATTTTGGTTTTTGTTGTGGTGTTTCTGACTCTTTGTGCCTTTCCTTTTGTGTTTGTTTTCCCTCCTTTTCTCAGTTTGCAGCGGGGCCTCGACCTGCCCATCATCAGGTACTGTACCCTTGCCCCTTCACTATCATCTTTAACTAATTGGTGGGGGCTTTAGTAGCTGCCGACTCTTAGAATGCTGCCATTCCGTGGAACTGTTCAAGCTACTGTCTTCAAGAGTAGCTTCAGTCTGTGTAGTTCAGTTCTTTTAGCCCCTATTTCACAGCATTTTGTTATTAACAAACCCAATTGCTTCTGTTGATTGCACAATTGAGAAATTAGTAATTTTTCTTTCCAAAAAATAATTGCTCTAATTTTAGAGAACCTTGAAGATACTAAATTTTGGAGATACTAAACACTCATAGGTTTTGTGGATTGAGTTTAACATTAACTGAATGGAACAGGCATGATTCTAAGGGTTTTCTATTAACATTCTGATGTAACTTGTATTGATGTGTATAAAATAACATTAGTATTTCTAAAACCACTTAATCTCAATTACTAACCTAGGCCTAATAACAAATTAACAGTAATATACATTCATTTGCTACATAGAATTATCTCTATTCTTAAGACATTGAAAATAGATACTTTAATTAATTTTAATATTTTTAGCCTATTGTTTTTTTAGTGAAGTAATTGTATAAATTAAAATTTCAAAAAAGTATATGCTGACACTAACTTATTTAGCAGAATACCTACAGGGTGTGGTTTGAGAGAAAGAAAAAGACTCGCAGGGTGTTTTTTTCCCCAAATAGCTTTTTATGGACTGAAACATTTTCTTCTGCTATCGTAGAAAAAACCCATCAGGCTGTAGAATCTGATAGATCTGGCTTTCCTGTATAATTAGCTGAGTGGAGCAAATCTTTTTCTGAGCCTCAGTTTCCTTATATAAAATGGGGATAGATACCTTCTACATTAGAGATAATATACTTAAGTCATTTGGCACAAAGTATGCAGTCAATATGTGGTAGCTGTGTTTAATGTGGTTATGCAACATAATGCAGTTTGATAAAAGGAAAGTGGTTTACCAGTGGTTATTTAGCTGTGGTGTCATACTTAGAATTTATTTTACTGAGTAAATGGGTGTTGTTAATTGAAAGATTTCATTTGTCTAACAGTGTTTTAATATAAGGCTCTGTTTCTCAAAATACAATCTATCCAATTTATGGGATGTAAAGCCAAGCAAATTCTAACGTGTTGAAGACATTTTGCAGGAGAATTCAGGTGGTTGTATGAAGTGGCTGGCAATTCTTTGGATTTGCTGTAAAACTCAGGGGTATATTCTGGTATCAAGAGATATTGTTGTAGTACTTTGAGAACTTAGACTTCGGCATTAGCTAGGCCTCAGTTTGACTCTTCCTTATTAATGTGTGTTCTTAGGTAAGTTATTCACTGTTCTCAGCCTCAGTTTTCTCATCTGTAAAATGGGGGCGGTATTAATACCATCTCAGGACTGATGTGAAAAGTAAATGAGATAATGCAAATGAAATAATTAGCAGTGTGTTTGACACATACTAAGAGTCTAGGGGTAAAATGACTAATAATTAATAAAAGAGATAACCCCTTAAATGAAAAGATTGGTTATAATTTAAAAAAAAAATAATCAAGTGCCATAGAGCCAAAGCTTAAATTTTAGTCAGGGATCAAGCCAGATATTCCTGACAGAGAAACCTGGTAGATCTCTGCTCAAAAAGCAGAGTAAAAAGTAACTTGATTTATAAAAATGATTTTTGAGCTCCTTGATACAAGATTAGGTGTTTGTATAATCTCTGTTCAATAGCACTGATCCTCAAGTATAGGGGCATTGTGTTTAAGCCTTTATACATAGTCAGATTTGGGAAAATGTATTTTTTAAACTTTATTCTATGCTTAAAGGCTTATGGTACATTTTGTCTTACCTTATTTCTAAAAACCAAAGAAAACTTCAAGGAATTTCTGCAAGAAAAGGATGATTTCAATTCTGAAGAAATTTGTCACGTGTAACATAATTCTTAAATCTTGGAAAACTGGTCTTTCATTTAGCTGTACGGTGATGCTTGTGAAATTATGGCATGTTTCAACTAGTAAAAAAATAGAACTATACACATGTGAATACTTACTATTTAGCAAGAAAAGTGATTACTTTCCAACACTAGTTCTTTGAAAATGGTTCTTGAGATGGAGAAAGAATCCAGAGAATTGTTTTTGGATACTAAAACTTCAGGTAGCTGGCTGCTTTTTACTGTGGCATACTTCCTTTATAAACATAAGTTAAAAATTTTTTTCTATGTAACACAGAGAATTTAGTGAAAAGGAAATGTGTAATCTTGGTTCAGGCAGTAGCAGTAATTACTTTAGAGAAATAGAGGAAGAGCTAGAAGTGTCCGTGCTGAGCAGAGGCAGCTGGACCAGTGTTGTGGTATGGCAGTGAGTAAATTGTTAGGAAAGCTTGCTATTCTGTATCGGGGAGTGTAGTGGCCAGTTTGGTTTGTTTCACTATGAAATAGACATGGGTGTGTTCAGTGGGATAATCACTTATGAAAAACTGCTCTGTAGTTGCAGTTTATTTAGCAACCTCTGGGCTCTAAATCCCAGTAGAATTCCCCCAGTGACAATTAACCAAAACACACCTTCATATATTTCCAAATACCCTCTCTGGAAGTGTGATACTAGTTACCATTGAGAATCACTGGCTGAAGTCTGTCTTTAAGAGAATCTTCTCCTCAGCTCTAAAGTGTGGTAGAGATCTAAATCCTGAGAGATTGATGGAGAAAATACTCATAATACAAAATAGGATGTAGAGAGTTACTTAATGAAAGCAATACAGTGAAAAACAAACATTGATATGCAGAAAATACATTTTTAAAGAGGAAACATTTATGTCCTGGTATATTTTTGATTTATTGTGCTTAAGATTAAAATTGAAATCGAAGGCAGAAATGCTTTTTTCATCTATGGTTGTTTGCTTTGGCCAGAAAGAATGAAATCAAATTAGAATTAGAATTAGTCTTGAATAGTTAGAATCAGTGAATAGATTTCTCATTTCTCCTTTATTGCATTATTCATCAGTGGTTACCTTTCTGATTACACATCCTTTTATGCTTTTTATTTTTTTTATTATTATTAACAAAATAATTGGTGCTGGGTAATATTTCCTATGATTACTGTTTCTAAAGTCCAGTAGTAAATATATAACTTTTTGTGGATGCTTAATAACAAGTGATCTTTTTAGTATTTCACAGAAAGAAGTATTTACTGTTATTTAAGTAAGCTATTTGGAGATAATTGCCATCATCCAGTTTAGTAATCTAAAACCTATATATATTTTTTCTTTGTAAAATGAAGTTATCTGGATTGAAATGTAACAAATAAAATTTTGGATAGTAAAGATTTTTAGTGTAATACTGGGTTGGCCAAAAAGTCCAGTTGTTTTTTCCATAAAATAAAAGTTCCATTTTTTACATTTACCTATACCTTGATTGACTTGAATATTTTGAGTATGTTGGCTATCTCCTGTGTGGTTTAAATGTTGATTATTCTTAATGTATCATTTTGATCGCTATCAACTTCAGTTAGTCTACTGACCATGGAGCGTCGTACAAGGAGAAATCTCCAGCATGAAACTTCACAGGCCACTTTTGGCACGTTTGATCAGTCGCAGCACCTTCTCCATACACTGCACAAATCTTCGTGTGTTTCAGTTGCATTTTTACCTTTCTTAAAATAATAAAGTATCATATGTCGAAAATGTTGCATATTTTCTTCCATCTTCAGTACTAAAATGGCTATACAAAATTTCAGCAATTTAATAAGTTTTTTTAAAAATGCACACTGGTATGACAGTTGTTACAATACAATCTAAAAAAATTGCTTCAAATGAAATTAAAGACAACTAAGCGCTACTAGAGCCATCTTATAGAAAAAAAACAAACTTTTTGGCCAACCCAGAAGAACGAAGAAACTGTTATAGGATGTGTTTCCTATGCTTTTATTTCGAAGATTTTTGTGTGTATAGGCCTCTTGGGCTATTTTTCAGCCATGTCTTCTTGGTTCTATGAGTTTTTGGCTTTTGCAGGGATTCTTTAGATTACTACCACTACTACTGCTACTGCTACTACTACTACTACTACTACTACTATTACTGAATCTTATAACTTGAAGAGAATAAATAACAGTTTTCTTCAAAAGTAAAGGAAATCCTAAGTGATTTTTATATGCAAAATACCCTTGGCTTTAGAACTATGTCAACTATTTTTACTCTGATGTTTGAAAATCCTAAGTTAATTAGAAACTGAACAGAATATACACTCAGAATTAAAAACAAATCACTTGGTACAATGTAGATTCTGGCTGGTGTTATTAATTTCATGTTTTTGGTCACCAAAATTTGTTTACTTGTGGTTTAAAGTTACTTATATTTCTTTATGTGACTTAGGGGGCTTCACAAGAGAGATCAAGTGTTGGTTATATACTATGGCTGCTAGTCTTTGCACTGTGAGAAAGACCAGGGATTGGTATTTAAATTGTTTGTAGAACAGAAATATTTTGCAGTGTGTTGATACATGATTTTAGTTTCTATGGTGTGTACAAATGCTGAATGATATGCCATATTCAGAGCAGTTGGATTTAGCATAAATAAATAATAAGCTTCATAAAACTTAACAGTATTTGACCTCAAGGACTATGTTACCTGGTGACAGGCATTGAAACTATGCATGTTTTCCTTTTGTAGCTTGGTTCTTTTTACAAAAAGATTTTAAAAAGAAGAAAGGAAAAAACAGCTGGTTTATGTTATTGTTCTTTTTTTTTCCATTATGGTCCCTAAAGTTTTCTGTATTCAAAGCTGTGCTGTTACATTTGAAGTCCTGGTTCCTGGTAGAGAAATGTTTCTATTACTCTAGGCAGTTTCTTTCATTGGGAAAGTAAAATAAATGAAGACTAAGGCTTGCCTCTGGGGCCAGGCCTGGCACATCAGAGTTTAATGGATCTTACTAGGAATTAGATTAAACATCTATGTAGTTTTATGACCAGAATTCTTAAAGTCTTTTTCATAGCTTGGAAGAAGTCAGTGATGGGCAGTTTTATCTGGTGTCTTAGTCACAAGGAGTTGTGGGATCGCAACGAGAACGTGAAGAAAATACAGGTTAGGACTAGTTATAACTGGGGTTCAGTCTTAGCTTTACTACAAACTGACCTTGGGCCTCAGCTTACTTATCTGCGAGATGGATAAAATAGGCTCATAAATGATAAAATATTGAGGTGTTCTAACAACGGCACCTGTTGTGTCAGAGCACCTGGCTGTCACAGTGCCTGGCTCATAAGTCACTGGTAAGTGTCAATTTCCTTTAAGCAGTGAGGCAGCTTGACATTTCCCGCTTTCCCGGGCTATTTTTACTTACAAAATGAAGTGTTCTACAAGGATGCTTATTTCCCAGACTCCATATTATGATCTGACAGAACACCTTCTTGTTCCTCACAGAGTCCTTAGGGGTTTCCTGCCTCCATCTGACATAATCCTCTAGGGCAGCACTGTCTAATAGAACTTTCTACAATGATAAAAATATTCTGTATTGCGCTGTTCACTGTGGTAGCTACTAGCCACCTTGGGCTGTTGAGCGCTTGAAATGTGCAGTGCAGCTGAAGAACTGATTTTTAAATTAAATATTAATTTTAAGTAACCAAATATAGCTAGTGGCCACTATGTTGGACAGCTTAGCTTTTTAGAGCTTATATCTCCTAATTTTCAGTGAAACCTAAATTATGTTATCTTGACCACGTGCAGGAAAATACAGAAAAAAATTTACAATAATCTTCATTGTGAGGGGTAAGTCAGCGGAAAGTGTGGTTAACACTTGAGGGACATCCCATTATGCAGACACTTTACTACGTGTCTGAAAATCATAGCACTATTATTTTTTCAAGAGTACTTTAGAATTTTTAATGATATAACCTAAAATATTCTTAATTGCAGATCTTACAATTTATCCCTCTAGTGGGCTGAACTATATATGCAAAAATCTAGGGATCTCAGAAGTGTATTTTTGATATGTTTTTTATTACTTTGCAAATTAATACATATATTCAGTAGTTTTTCCCCATATGGGAAGAGCTAATGTGATTGAATAGGGTTTTTCTATTTACTTTTGAAAATGAATAGGTGGTTTTCAAATTTATGATTATTATGTAGTTTTTTAGAGATATCTTTGTCCTTTGATAATTTTAGAGAGCAAAGTCATGACAAATGATACATCGTAATTACCAGCATCTTCAAAAAGCATTTATTACCAGTGTTATTGGCCAGGAAACTTCGGGTGATGGTATAATTCCTACATCATTAGAACAATCTCCAGGAGGAATGCTTTTCTTCTGCCTTCTCGGGTGTTTCTGTGAAATCAGCAATCATAAGTGCCCTAAGTTCATCCTCTGTGTTGGATCTGCCCAAAGTACCACCTCAGATGAGGCCTGTAGTCTTCTTTTGCATTCTCCTAGCATACTAGTGGACCACTGAAAGATAAATACTTAAATTAAAATAAAATCTGGAGATGATAATTATGTTGTACATGGTTCTTCTCTACCTAGCCCTGTTCAACATTTTTTATCAACACTTGGATTAATAACATGCCTGTCACATTTGCTGATGGTCATGAAATTTTAACACTGTGTGTTATATTCTGAATTTAAAAAATTTGTACAATCTGAAATCATGGGCTGAAATTATAAATTTTATACCACTTGCTAGCTACCATCTACCACTCTAAACACTATGTATATATTTTTAGCCTCATAGTATACCTGTAACCAGATACATTTTTATAAGATTCCTAATGTGAGCTTCAAAATACAACTATATGAGTACACATTTCCAGGTTATATATGAAGAAGATTATGGGTTTTAAATGATGCTAACTTAGTACCAGTCAGTAGTAAAATGTGGTTGACAAAAGTGCTCCTGTTTCTTAGTGTGTTTGTTATTAATGGAAACATAGTTGATCAGAATAAGAGAGATATATTGCTCTTTCATTCAGCAACAGATATCTATTGAATGAAAGTCAGGTACATTCCTTGCAGACCTCACTTGAGTATTTGTGTTTGGTTCTATTTAGTGACACTTTGAGCAAGGGAGCTGGTAGAGAGAAAAACATAAGCTGGTCAAGGAATTCAAAATCTTGGTTGGAGGGACAAAAGGTAGAGACTGGCGATTGGCTTGGAACCAGAAAAGACAGTGGTGTGAAAGTTGGCAGTGATGGCCAGCCTTCAAGTAACTTAGAGGTTTGTCACTTATGGAAAAGGAAGATTTGACTTTGATGTGATTTTAGGTATCGGCATTGGACCAGCGGGTAGTTGATACAAATAGAAAAAAAATGGAACCAATAGAAAGAAAAACTGATGCAGTGTCAGAAGTCCATTTAACAATGAAATTGAATTGTGTCTTGAGTTGTTAACATTTCATAACCACAAAGAACATGTCAATAAGAGATTCAGACTTTAGGTATATGGTTAGACTAAATTGCCAGTACTGTCCTTCCATTCAGAAGAGTTTGATCCTTTTAATAACTCTTCATCACTCAGTGGAGAGGAAAGGGGATTCAGAAGCATTGCAAGCATTTTGGGAAAGCCCATTCACAGTCACACATTCTTTTCAATAGCCTGTAGTTTGCTGCTCTGCCTACCCATGCAATCCTCATTTCCTACATTTTATTAAATCTGATTCTTTATTTACAGTTGAATGGTTAGGTTAGGAGGGATTACAAAAAAGAGGACCTAGCCCTGGTTGGTTGGTGTGGCTCAGTGGATTCAGCACCAGACCCGGAACCAAAGGTCCCTGGTTCATGGTCAGGGCACATGCCTGGGCTGTGGGGGTGTGGGAGAGGCAATCAATAGATGTTTCTCTCCCTCTCTTCCTCCCTCCCTTCTCCTCTCTCTAAAAAACAAACAAGTAAATAAAAAGGACCTATCTCTCTCTCTTTTTTTTTCCATTTCAAGCCATCGCATCTTTTCTAGTCCTATAGATACTAGAATCTATGTGTGTGTGTGTGAGAGAGAGACAGAGAGATAGAGAGACAGAGACAGAGAGAGACAGAGAGAGAGAGACATAAACTTTCTAAAAGGGGGTGGGGGACAAGCTCCAGATAGCTGGTCCTTGTATAAGTTTTTGTTGTATCATAGGATTTAAAAGCATATGAACAAGTTTCAGTTGCTTTAAGGGAGAGTGGATTTGGAGCCCTGTCAGTAGAAAAAAAATTTTTTGTTTTCCTGCATAATAAACACATTTTTGACATAACTGGTGTAGCATTTTTCTTACCAGGAATCAATTACAGTTGAGGGGTATTCCACCCATTAATATAGTTGGATAAAGATCTTGCTACATTCCTTCAGCCTTTAAAAAAGATTTCTTCTGATTGAGCACACTTGTTTGAAAATACGATGGGTGTACCATTTCATGAGAGGTAGAGTATATAACAGTTAAAAGTACAGACCAAGAACCTGACTGTATTTAAATTACAGATGAGAGACCTTAGCAAGTTACTTAATCTTCCTTTCCCTCTGTTTCCCCATGTATCTAATGGGGTGTTAATAATAGTACCTGCTTTAGCGATCTGTTGTGAGGCTAAGTTAATAAACAGTGTATGTAAAGTGTTTAATGGTACCTGGTAGCTAGTAAGTGCTATATAAATCTTAACTGTTGTTACTTAATGTGCTTATATGAATACATTTTTCAATTTAGTTTCAAAGCTGAGCTCTTAGTTTATAAAAAAATTATTGTATGTCCACATAACCTCAGACTTTGTGTTTTAGTGGCTCAGCTGTATGTTAATATTAGGAGCATCATTGAAACACTTGATTCTCTTTAAAAGCTTCTGAAGAAAAGTCTGACACTATTCAGAAATCTCCTTGAATAAGATGTAACCTTAGGTTTTCTAGACAGCCTAGTTAAAAATCCTAACAGAGCATTGGAAATAATGGTATGAAAAGTACTCACACATAGTAAACTATTAAAATTATGGGGAAACTTTGCCCATATCTATTTTTCTTGCTCTGCATAAGTAAATGGGTTAATTGCCCCTCTCTCTCCCCCACCATAACCCTATGTTTTTCAGGCAGTAAGTAAGTACCTTGAAAAATTTGATGATAATGTAGCCACAGTGGATCATCACCTCCACCCGTTTCATACTCTCCTTGTCTTGACTGCCCTCTAGAGTTGATGGAAAAGGATTATATAGAATTAGCCTTTTTATGTAGTGTGTTTAACCTCTGTAACGCTCAACACGTTGAGCGGATGAATGACTCCTGTCTCCCTGATGTCTTTAACAGTTTTGTGACTCCTCATAAATTAAATTACGAAAATGATTGTTTATTTCTGAAATGTTCTTGTAACTCACATACATTGATGAGTAACAGAGTCTGTCTGCTATGTAATTGAGAAGTGCAGTTTAGTGCGAAGAGTTTACTACTCCAGTGTCCCCGGTGGCCACCAACAGAAATTGTTATGTCTGTCACCAAACCTGTGTCAGTGGAGATAACTAGAAGACTGTTGCTCTTGTGTGGCTCAGACCAGGTTTCTGTGTTAATCAACTTCGCCTCTTGTACTTATTTTCATGTCTATCAACTACTGTCTGTGGCCTTCCCCATCTGACTTCCTTATTTACTTCATTCTCGGTCTGTACCTTACTGTCTATTGCTTTTAAGTGACCTAACTTCATTAGTGTCTTTTTTTTTTTGTCCTGGGTTATGAAGGCTGAGTGGGGATGAGCCTTGGGCACTGGATCCCAGTTCTTCCAGTTCAGCACAAGATGTAAAGTTACCACTTGTGGATAGTGTAATGATTTAAGAGTAGGACTGGATAAGACCTGAGTGGGCCCGAAGGTCAAAACTCCACTTTGCTTTTCTTTGGACCAATAGCAACATGTCTGCAATTGTGAGGAACTCAGATTTTGGAGCTAGTGCAATATTTTGACTGGTATTATATTACCCGATTTTAAAGCTGTAAGTGGCCTCCCACATGCCTGGTTGGTTGAAAAGAGCAGGTTTCTGTCATGAAGAGTCTGATATATGTTGCAAACTTTAAAATGATACATGACACTTTTATTGTTAGCTCTTGCCTCCAGTGAAGCTGCAGAGGGCATCCTAGAGAAGCTGAATGATTAGTCACGTAATGGCTATCCGTGAGAGCTGAGAGGAGGAATCAGTAGTCCCGGCTGTACTTGGGCCATTAAGCAGGCATTTCCTTTCAAGTTGTTATAACTGTGGCTACTTATTAGAATGTTTTTTGCCACTGGATTTATTTATTTTTAATTAAATATGATTTGATTCTTCAGTTCTACTGTTCTTGAATTTTCAAGGGAGAATTGTCATTCTGATTTTTTAATCTTCCTTCTCCTGTTATTACTAAATCGATATTTTTGTTTAGCTGCATGCTATGCCCTACCCCTTTCTACTGATCTATAAGCTTTTCCATTGGCTTTCTTTCTGTTTCCTGCCGCTTTCTTGCTTCATAATTGAAGGGAGGATTCAGACCTATCCAGGTAATAAACTACTGGTTCTGCATGGCCTCTTTATTACTCTATCCCATTACTACTACTACTATGACTACTACTACTACTACTGCTGCTACTGCTACTACTACTACTACTACTACTACTACTACTACTACTACTACTATTACTACTATTACAATGAGACGGATTGTTTGCTGCTGAATTCACAGTGGGAATTTAATGTTGGTATGTTGTTTTAAGGCTTTTAAGTCTTAAGTGAGAACCATAAATAACCACAAGTACTGGTTGCCATTTGAAAGATTTGAGCTCTGCTCCTTCCAGCCTGTCCTTAAGCCTGACTAGATCCTCCATTTTTATTGCAGACTATTTGAGAAAGCAAAATTGGGTTCATTGTAGTATGGGGGTTGCCATTTTTTTGAAAAGGAAGGCTTTTACCATCACAGGACAGTCAGCATACGACAAGCTACAGCTAGTTTTTTTTTTTTTTTTCAGATAGTTTTAATTTAACTTAACCCTGATAGACTGAGATGAAAATTTTCATGTCCAGAGAGATTCTTGTTCTTCTAAATATTTTGTGAATGACTTAAATGGTAGTTTTTTGAAATTGCTTTCAGTTTTTAGTAAATTGATAATAAACCACTACTCTTTATGAAAGAATCAATGCTTTTATACAACAAAACAACTTTTAGACATCAGCTACCCCTTTTATTATTTTTATGACATTTTAAAATTATTTATTATGGTATGGAAATTTTAATTTAAATTAGCTGAGACTTCATTTTAAAAATGAGACTGCCCTCCAGTTTTCAAATGTGTGACACCAGGATTAAAACTGAACCTAATGTGATTAGTATGGGATGTTTTTTGTGAACCCAGCCATCAGCCATTTTGTCTCTTTTCGTGTATATTACATTTCTAATTCAGATCGGTAAGATTTTTATTAGCGGAAACAGGGAGAAAGTTCAAGATAGTAAAATTTACATATTGCCCTTTGTAAAACAAACACACAAACAAACAAATAAATTTATTTTTTCTCCCTTCCTCAGTTTTTCCAGAGGCCTCAAATACAGCCTCCTAGAGCTACCATCCCGAACAGCAGTCCTTCCATTCGCCCTGGTGCACAGACGCCCACTGCAGTGTACCAGGCCAATCAGCACATCATGATGGTTAACCATCTGCCCATGCCGTACCCGGTGCCGCAGGGCCCTCAGTACTGTATCCCACAGGTAAAGTGTCTCTCAGGTCCATGCGGTCCAGCGGTAGAGTGGGGATTAACTCACATTCTCGTCAGGGGGAGCAGGGAGGGTGGATGATGGCATTAGTGTTTGGTTACGTGTGAACTTTTTTGTTGGTGAGAAATCTAGCCATTTTGTAATTTTCCATAATATAAAAAGATATTTCTACATCTTTCTACTTACAACTTTCTGAGATGATACAGAAATTGTTTTTGTCTCTAGCTTTCCTCCCATCCCTTCCCCACAACCAGCTGCTCTAAAATGGGCTCAGTAATTAAGCTGTTCTGGTGCTATCATTCCATGTCAGTAAAAGCTATCAACCTGAAATAATTTTACAATGAGCTAATATGTGCCTGTGCACTGATTTTTGCTGTATGGTTTTACTTCAGGCAGGGCACACCTTTCTCTTCATTCTCATTGCATCCTGATAGCAAGCAAGCATTTTGAATGTGTTTAACCAAGTGGCTTCACCTCATTTAAATGATTTTCTTACATACACACCAGACTTTATTTTTCATAGTAAGCTACCTTCATATTATTGATAAATGTCTATAATTTCTCTCTTCTAGTATCGTCATAGTGGCCCTCCTTATGTTGGGCCCCCACAGCAGTATCCCGTTCAGCCACCGGGGCCGGGTCCTTTTTACCCTGGACCAGGACCTGGGGACTTCCCCAATGCCTATGGTAAGTGTGAAAAATTGAGCAATTTCTACTAGTTTATTGTATTTAGCCAATTTTGTTGTTTGGGAGGTCAGCTTAGGCAATGAGGTTTAGTGGTCTGAAGTTATTTGTAGGTGAAGTGTTACACATAGTTCTTATCTAAAAGCTACTTCTGAGAGAGTGGCTTACAAGGAAGGAGTATTTCAGAAGTGTATTAGCTAATGACACCTCTGAGGGAGTTGCAAAGAGCCCACATGTCAAGGTTCTGATATCTGCCACCAACTCATCTTTTACTGGATTTTTACTGATGTCATAAGTATATCTTACCTTCCTTTTCCAAGCAGTTACCACCACTTACCAAAACATTCGTTAATGTTTTCCCACTTAGAATGTAATATATACGAAGGCAGGGGATAGGATGACCGAAGCACAGTATACCTGTGCTTCCTTTTCTGCAAAGTTGTTATAAGATCTGTGTGATGGGGAGATTTTGAGGATTAGTTAAATGAAAATGCCTTGAAAAATTACAGATATTTTTAATGTATAGAAATAAGTTCCATGAGCATACTTTGTGTGAACCAATGCTGAGGAGTAATGAAAATAACCTATTTTATTCAATAAATTTCTACCACATACTATACTTTTTTTATTCTATAGAATGTGGAGTATAAGGGATAAAATCATCAAATACTAGAAAAATTAAGCTTTAAGATTCATTAAGTATTGATCTTTTCTACTAAAGGACATACTAAAATTTTTGCTTGTTCTTTTACGATGGTAATCTGTTATAGATAAACATGTATCCACTAACCAATTTCTTAACATTGGGATTTAGTCGCTTGATTAAAAAACTTGTAAGCATTGATTATATTAGATGAGCTCAAGAAAGTTTCCCTTAGGTTTTGAGGTGAAACAGGCAAATCATCCAAGTGTTAACTTCTTTTATAAAACAGACAACCTTCCTATGACATTGGTCACTATAGCTTGTGAAACTGCCATTTTAAAAGGATATACTTTGATAGATTATTACATATCTTAGATATATGTTTATTTAAAATGGCTTTATAATGTTGTATTTTCACTAAACTATTGGATGATTTGAGAACAGTACATGTTACATATATGTAAGTGTTAAAGTAAAACACTATGTGTGCATTACCCAGGTTAGACAGTTGCTGGGACTGTGGCAGTGTTCCTCATGTGTCCTCTGAGCTCCGCTTTCAGTTTTGGTTTTCACACAGTTCCAGAGCCTTTCTAATGGTACTTATTCTGGAAACTTAAATCCAGTTAAAATTATTTCATGTGTAAAATTGGCTGTTGGTGTTCATTAGAAATTAGTAGAATGTATTGAAAAAAGCCGTAGGATGAGATTATCTATCATAGTAAACATGCTCAAATTAATATTTCTCTTCAATCCCATGTTGCAAAGGGAATGCAATTGTATCTTCTAATTTACCTACTAATTTTTAAAGGTGTCTCACTGAATGCTAGTCTGTTGTGTATTTACAGATTATGTAAATGACTTTCTTGACTCAGAAAATGTCTTCATTAAAATTCTTATGCTTGTGCTAACCCTCTTCTTGCTCTTAATAGTACTGTTGCAGTATATATAGAAGCAATATAGATGAGTTTACTAGTAGGGAGATAGTTTGTTGATTCATATATGATATTGTAACAATGTTAGCTTTATTTCTATTACATGTAGACTGCATTTGCTCATTTTTATAAAAAAGCAATATTTTGAGGTACAGTGTATCTCATACAATATTGATGTCTGTTTTCTTTGATAGATATTCTTATCTGTGAGGAAATTTTTATGCAGATCCAATGGCCATCTAGTAGGCATTTTATCACCTAATTTAAAACACTATTTCCCTAGATTCATTAAGATTAGAAAAAGACTTTAAAATAATTTTTCATTATGAAAGTAATCAAGTTAACGATGAAAAATACAAATAATACAGAACATGTAAAGTTGAAATATCCAGCTTTTCTCCTTCCTTGCTCCCTAAAGAAATATTTAATAGATTGATACATATTTTACCATTTTTAGTTAAACATTTTTAACACAAAGTACATACTTTTTTTGTTTCATTTGTTTATGTATATATATATGTATGTATTATTATTATTATTGTTTAAGTGCAGTTGTCTCCATTTTCCTGCCACCACTTTCCCTTGCCCCACCCACCTTAATAGTTGGTTTTTTTAATTCCACTGTATTTGCAGACAACTTTCTAACTGATTACCTATAGAATTTCAAGATACATAGTATTTCATTTTAGGAATAAAACATAACTTATCTACGCAGTCCTCTACTGATAGAAGTTAGATTATTTTCATTATTTGGGCAGATATTTTAATGTCATAGTTTGCCACTAGTTAATATACTTTTATCCAAATTAAACTTCTTTTCCAGTAGTTCTCATTGATTATAGGTCCTTCAGCTATACCGCCTTGGGGTAGCTGTCCTGGTCTTGCGGTCTAGAAGCCCTAAACATTTCCCTTCCTATTTCTTCTTGGACTCTCTCCTACTTTATCTTTCTATTTCCAGTTCTTCTTATCTCAACGACTCCCGTTTCTTCTACTACTACTCCTGTCCTCATCTTGGGTTCAAGTAAAAAGTGGGTTTGGGGGTGGGATCCTAGGTCTGTGTTCTGAAAATGGGGTCATCTCTTCTAGGGCAGAGAGACCCTCCTGTGGCTGAACTGGCCAGGAACAAATCCTAGACTTGTTTCTTCTTGTCCTGCTGCTGGGGTCTATGAGTTAGATGGTGTTTTCCCCAGATTTCTTAGTTTTTCATCCTTAGCCTTGCAGTTTACTTAGCATGCTAACATTTTACTCTCCTACTTGGTTTAAATCTTGAATAGTGATTTTCAAAGAATATGTTTACCTACACTGAAGTTCAGTAACCCAGGTCATAGAATTCTGTTTAGAAAATACAATTCTTGTAGTATGTCTACAGTGTTAACTTTCAGTTTTTTTCTAGTGTTTCTTTAAATATTTTGATGCCTGTTATATCAGAAAAATACCTCATGGATATTGAAATTATTTCCTTCACTAAGGGAGTGATGGCCCAAGATGAAAAATTTAGGTTTGGAAGCAGAAGGGCACATATGGTTAGTGGTGGCATGTTGAGAAAAAAAAGAAATTAACAGTTTACAGTGGCAGACAGTCCCATCCTCCCTTTCTTCAAACCAGCATACGCTTGTTTTGTCTCACTCTACCACGTCATTTTCCCCTCTGTTGTCATCTGCCCACTCTTTCCTGCACCTTGTGGGGCTTGGGCACCTCATTCAGCTCCTAAGATATGAGGAAGTTGTTCCCCATGGTGTGTTGTGATGGGAAGCTTTTTGACAACTGAAGTTGAATTTGATTGTGTTTTCATGGAGTGCTAATACTATATTTGGTGATGTGGTTGCATACCAACGTTATTATTGTTTTGGGTATTCTATAGGACAAATTGACCTTTATGTGCTGCCCTTCATATTTGACCTATATGTTTTTCTTTGTTTCTATGGAAAATTCATGGTTTTGAAGTGTTTTGGGAAGACCTGCCATATGTAAGACATTGTGTTCGGTATTTTAAGGAATGTGGTTGTTCAGATATTCTCCCTGCCTTTCAGGATTTTACAGTACATTGATTTAATGTTTATGCTTGGGGCTTTATCAATGAGAAGAAATCTAAATATTAACTAGACTAGTGGTTTACACCTCTTTCAATATCCTGAGCAAGTAAAATAAAGGAAGAAACACACAGAACTGTCAGATTTTTAATTTTGAAAATCAGACTTTTAAAGAAAATTGCTATTTACCTAAATTTCATTTCACATAGGAAATGATATTTTAACAACAAAAGTAGATCTGAATTTCAAAATAGGAACAGTCTTTTCTAAAGAAATGTCAAGTTGGTAAGCGTATAATGTTTTATGTGTGTATAATATTCCATGGTTATTATTATGTAAATATTGCCTTATGTTATCGATACCTTTTGTATAGACTGGGGTTTAGGGAACCACTGATCTAGAATAGGGGTCAGCAAACTTTTTCTATAAATGGCCAGATAGTAAGTATACTAGGCTTTGTAGGCCATGTGGTTTGCGTTGCAACTATTCATCTCTACCTTTGTAGTGGGGAAGCAGCCATAGAAATAAATAAAACTAATGTATGTGGTAATCTTCCAGTAGAACTTTATTTACAAAATAAATGGCCATGGGCTTTAGCTGACAGAGCCTAGATCTAGACAGACTTAACCTCATTTCATGAAGAGGTCCAGAGACATTAAGCAACTTGCCTAATTCATAAGTGCTATGCAAAAGTTATTCATATGTTGAATAGAAAATGGTTTTTTAGAAGATTTTATTCATTTATTTGTAGAGGGGAAGGGAAGGAGAAAGAGAGGGAGAGAAACATCATTGTGTGGTTACCTTTCGCTCACCCCCTACTGGAGACCTGGCCTACAACCCAGGCATGTGCCCTGACTGGGAATCGAACCAATAACCCCTTGCTTCACAGGCTGGTACTCAGTCCACTGAGCCATACCAGCCAGGGCTCTAATGAATGTTTTTAAATGTCCCTGACTATATAAGAAGTTGGATGAGTTTCTAAAAGAAAACTTGTTTGTTAGGGCAGAATGCCTTTTCACCTGGGGTCCATAGTTGACTTAATGTTTTACTAACTGTGTTTAACTCTATTCTGTTGAGATTATCCTGTTCTGCCAGGTTTAAGCATTTGTTAATCATTGCTTGTATATTATGTGGAAGCCTTGGTCTCAGTTGTGTTGACTCAAAAATGTTTCATTAGCAGAATCTGATTTTTTAAGGGATGGTTCACCTCTTGGATCTTATTTCACTTAGCTTAAAAAATGTGGCACCGTAAGCAGATTGTATTGCTTCTCTAGCAGCATTTGAAACCAATTTTAGGGTTTTGTTTTTTGAGTTTTGGAGTTAGTGACATAGTAGAGTAGCATAAATCACTTATTTGAGCTCTCCTTTGAGAATAGTTTACTCACCACTAAAAGGTGGCTAAGGGTTTTTTTTTTTTTTTTTGCCTTTTTACTGCGAACTTACCAAAATCCCAAGTCATGTCCTCTGATTAGATCTTTTTCAAATCCAGTTTTCCAAACCTGATTAATATCTGCAGAGTTCTGGTACTGCAAATCATACAACTTCTAAGAAATTTCCAGTTGAAGATTATGATGGTGGTGGGGGTGGCGATGATATTGGCATGTGATGAGAGCAGTGGTAGAGCTAACATTATGTGACTGTTTGCTAAAGTACCAAGGATTTTACCTGTATCAACTACCTTCATAAACATTTCCTTCCTTCCTTTCACTGTGACTCAGCTATTCGTGCTCCCACCAAAGGCCAGTCTTCCACTTGTGCACTGGATCCCCTCATGTACCCATTTAAGGTTGTTATTCTAACAGTTCTAGTCTCTGTTTTCTACTTTACCATCTTTTTCTCTCTCTGCTGCGTTAGTCCCATCAGCATACAGGTACATTTTTTTCATTCCAATTTTTAAAAAATAAATGTTTGTTTGTTTTTGCTATAGCATGTTTTTATGATCCCTACTATAGTAAAAATCTTTAGAAAAAGAGTTATTTAAACTCGCTTTCTTCATTTTTAAAAAAGTCTCACACACTCTTGAACATACCCTAATCAGAATACATGCCCCCTACCATACCCGGACAACTTTTGTCAAGGTCACTGGTGAATTCTACTTTGCTAAATCTTAGTTGACATCTTGGTACCATTAGACATAGTTAAGCACTTTCCCCATTCTTGAACCATTTTTTTTTTTCATTTCAGCCACTGCCTTGGTTTTGTTTTTCATCTACTTTGCTGGGTTTTCACCATAACTGTCACCTTGTGGTTTAAACGTTGTCCATATTCTGTTAATTCCCAAATGGATACCTGTTCCCCGACGCCATACTTATGTGTCTTTCTGCCTACTTGGTATCTCCACTTGAAGGTCTAATAATCTCAAGCTTTACATGTCCCAAACTGAACTCTTGCTTTTTCTGCCCTCAACTCTACTCTTTCAGTTTCCCTCATCTCAGTAAGTAAATAAATAACACATTATATAGCACCTTCATTCTTTCACTTGGTAAGACAAAAAACCTCGAGAGGTTTCTTCAACACTTCTTTCTCTCACACACCCACATCAGCACATCTCTGAATTTCGTCTTCAGAATTTCCAGTGTCTGTATTGGACCCCTACAATAGATTTCTTAAAGCAGTGCTATAGTATGCTCAGTGTTTGCAAAAGGTAACTCTAGTGGAAATCAACAGGGATTGGTTGGTTATTGATGCTCATGTCAGATGCCAAAGAAAAGATAGGTGTTTATGAGTTTTTGGGAATCATTCCTTGACCACTTCATTAGCTGGAGGGGAGCTAGTGGAAAGAGATGAATAAGAAGAATGCTTGTTTTTGTTACTTTTTAAAACTGATGGTACAGTGGCACAGTGCCATTAATAGTTTTATAGTGATTGACAAAATAACTGAATGCTTCTTTTTATTCTTTCCTAACTCCTTAGGAACGCCTTTTTACCCAAGTCAGCCAGTGTATCAGTCAGCACCTATCATAGTGCCTACGCAGCAGCAGCCCCCTCCAGCCAAGAGAGAGAAAAAAACAGTAAGAGATATTTTTTATAAAGATTTTATTTATTTATCTTTAGAGGGGAAGGGAAGGGGAGATGGAGAAATATCAATGTAATGTATGGTTGCCTCTTGTGCGTCCCCTGCCGGGAACTGGCCTGCAACCCAGGCATGTGCCCTGACTGGGAATCGAACCATGATCCTTTGGTTCGCAGGCCCACGCTCAATCCACTGAGCTGTACCAGCCAGGGCAAGAGATCTTTTTAAATTTTTCTTATTTTAAAATTAAACATCTATTCACTTGTCAGATAAGCTTACTCACATTTGTAATTATTATTTGTCTTAGTTTTCAAATGACTGCTATTTTGTGTTCTTTTATATCCTCACACCTATGGGCATTTGACTAGAAGTTGCAAGTACCATTTGTTTGTTAATCAATTTTCAACATGTACTCAGTTAGGTATGCAAAATGACAGCATGCCCTCCAGCTTCAGAACTGGGAGGATTTGGCCAGCTAAGGTCTTCCTAAGTGGGAGGAATTTGAGCTTGGTTCTCACATCCTGATTGTTCTTTAACTTTAGTCCTAGTCAGCTCTATATCCAAATATGAACTGACGGGAAAAAATAGCACAAGAGAAAATGAGCAAAACATTAAGGACAACAATGAAAATCTTTCCTGTGGAACATATTTTAAGAAACAGAAAGCAGAATTTAGGAAATGTATTCTAATTGTTTTTAGTAAGTTATAGGGGCTTTGCCTCTATCTAGTAAGACAGGCCCAAGAGAATTAGAGCGCAGTTGTAAAATTCATAGTGCAGAACATGGTGTCGAATAGTGGCTTGTGATCTTTTGTCCATCAGAACACTCAAAATAGGTTGTTTATAAGAGACTTCCCCATCCACACAGGTAAGATAGCAATACGTGACTTTATAGCAATACTCTTGAAAATACTCTCACTTAATAAAAATTAGTGGGTTCTTTATTAGCAGAAGCAAATTACTTGTGCACACATCCTAATAAGCAGGGCATGTGGGTGTGTCATGGCACTGAAGTTGAGGGACTCTGCTTTGGAAGTGTTGAAACAGCATGGCAGATGTCCAACTTGAACACTTTCAGAATGCAGAAAAGTTAAGAAAAGAGACAATGAAAATGGAGGGCAGTAATAATAAATGTTACTGAAGAAGGTAGAATAGATGAAATAGAAGCAGTACTTAAAACTGTATTAGGAACAAGCTTTTCAATCTGAAAAAAAATAGCTGATATTAGAAATCTTACTGAAGAAACTACTTCCAAAAAAGCTTCAAAATCCAGGTGGTTTTATTAGTGAATTCTTTGAAATGTTCAAGAAGCCAGGGCTACCTTGATTAAGCTCTGGAGGTCATGATAAGTCCTTGTCTCAGCACTGTCCCAGGGTGGAAGACCCAGACCTCGGTACTCCAGTCTCTTATTTAACCATTCTACTGGCATCTGTATGCACAGCTAGCCTTTAAGAAGATTAAAGAAGACCATACACCACAGGTGGCAAACACAAGGCCCGTGGGCCAAATCTGGCCCTCCACCTTGTTTTATCCAGCCAGGCACCTTGTTCCTACCTGGCAGCAGTGCCAAGCTCTCACTTAACTGTTAAGCAGTAGTTACATGCATACCGTCCTAAAATGACATTCGACCCTTTGAAGGCAACCATGAGTCTGGTGTGGCCCCCGGTGAGAATGAGTTTGACACGCCTGCCATGCACATTGTTCTGCATCTTTCCTCTTTCCTCCTGTCAGTACGTCCTGATGACCATTCCATAGCAGTACGTGTAGATCAGCCTCATTCTTTCTGCTGGCTGTTCGATAGGTAGTACAAGGATGTGGCATGATGTTTTAATTACCATGGTTTTCATCATCCTTTAAGATGTTTCTGTGCTGCTAAAACATTGCAGTGAGAATCTTCACATACGTATATAAGGTTATCTACAACATAAATTCCTGTTCCTAGGTCTCAGGATATGTACATTTTTTCATTTTGTTATAAAACCCTATAAGGCCTTTAAAACTGTATTGTACAGAATAACTTCATACTTTAAAACTATTTTATAAATCTTAAGTTAAGTATTGTAGATAAAATCAATCAATTTGGCAATGCTTAAAAGATGTGTTAACACTTTGCCTTTTTGACCTAGAAGTTCAGTCAACTAAGTCTCATTTAGCTTGCTATTTTAATTAGTTCATCTCAGAGCTAATGGCCTATATTTCTCTGAATGACCCCATATGGTTATGTGATTGAAATAAAGTAAAATGTGTTATTTTCAGCTTAAATATTTGACAAGGTTTCCAGTTTTACACCTTTAATGCATTATATGCCTATAAATCTACTACATAGACACCCATCTGTAAGTAATGACATCTTATTGTAACCTTGTAGATAAGAATTCGAGATCCAAACCAGGGAGGTAAAGACATAACAGAAGAGATTATGTCTGGAGGTGGCAGCAGAAATCCTACTCCACCCATAGGGAGACCCACATCCACACCTACTCCTCCCCAGGTAAGACAGAGTAAGCCATGATGGATGATGGTGTGTATTTTTTCCCTAATCTGTACTGAACTCTTTTATTTTTTCTATAGTTACTTCTGTACTTTCCATTTCCATCAGTTGTCTCATAGCCTTGAATATCTGAGTGATACTTAAATAGACATACTGTTTTTTTTTTTTAGAAATGGTCGTAACTACAAATTTTTATTGGTAATATTTCTGTGTATTCTCCTTACTTATATCCTGAGCATAGCTCCTACCACTTTTCCTAATGAACTGCTGAGTCATACCAAAAGAAGCTGCACTCCTGTGGAAACTTCATCATTAAATGAGTGTTCTGTGTTTTCAGTATGGAGCCTTGGGAATTAAGTGCTGCGCCCTACGTTAAAGTAAACAGTACGAGTGGGAAGTCGAGCATTTGTACCCAACAGTGTTGTTGGAGATGATTGCGCTCCTCAGAACATACTTAGATCTATTATGTAGGAACTCTTCTTCCCTTTTAGTGCTATGTAAGTGAGCTGCTTGAGTGGAAGGTGCCCTCTTTACTTACTTACAGAGGTTCTTGGTAAATTATATCACTGGAGCAGCTTTTTTGTTCCTGCTGTAGAATGTGATTATCACTGTCTTCTAACAGTTCACTTCTTGCTTTTATAAATCAAGACATTCTAAGAGGAGCAGGAGTTAGTAAATTACAGCGGAGAATGGAATCTTCCAAATCTGACAGGATTTTATTTCTTCACTGGTTAACTTTAAATTTTGTCACACCATTCAGAGGACATGAGTGATTTTCAGGTCTTCGAAATGTCTAAAGTGAAAGCCCAGCACACAAAACATAAAACCAGGGTTACTAGGAGTAGGGGCTGCTCGCTTTCCCATCTTTTCATTAGATGGTAAGGTATCCCTCAGAGCCCAGTTTGCAAACAAGTGAGACGGATGGTCAAATATAATGCATTTCAGAATCATAGACTTAACGTTAGTAGCTTTTAATTTTTTTTAAATTCTTAAAAATTATTTAAAAATTAAGATCACAAATACATGGGATTAAGGGGAAAAAATCGTAGACCCAGACAGCAGAGTGGTGATTACCAGAGGGGCGGAGGAGTGGAGTAGGGTAGAGGGGGTGCATGGTGATGGAAGGAGACTTGACTTGGGTGATGAACAGACAATACAATGCACAGGGGATGCTTTACAGAATTGTATACCTGAAACCTAATTTTATTAACCAGTGTCACCCCAATAAATTCAGTAAAAAGGGAGAAAAATAAGACCCTGGGTGGGTAACTCAGTTGGTTGGAGGGTTGTCCCCATATGCAAAGGTTGTAGTTTCAGTCCCCAGTCAGGGCACATACAAGAAGCTACCAATGAATGCATAAACAAGGAGAACAACAAATTGATGGTTTTCTCTCTCCCCTTCTCCGCCTCCCTCCCTCTTCCCTGTTCCCTCTTTGTACTCTTCACCCTTCCTCTATCTCTAAAATCAATAAAAATAAGAAATTAAAAGAATTAATAAAATGACATCTTTACCTAGGGGTGGGAGGGGAGGATAAATAACATGTTCATCTTTAGAGACCTTGAAAATCTGTGAATTTTGAGTTAAGCCTAAAACTTGAGCAATGGTGTGCTTTGCTCTTAACTGATGATAATCTCTGGCTGACATTTATCTCAGTTTTTCATGATCTAAAATAAGTATAATATATAACCATCTAGATATGTGAATTCTAAGATCATATTAATGATCATCAATAGAATTCTTCACCATTCCCCATTATTTCCCCAGGGATATTCCAAGTCCATAATGATCAAGGTGGCCTTATATTTAATATTGTCCCTGGAAGTAAAAATGAGACAAGCAGCATTTACACGTTTAAATTACCTACTCATGTGCTCTGTTACATAGAGGCATATCATAGAAAAATTTAGGATTGGTTGTTCATGACAGTTAAATTTTGGTCTATATTTTTTCACATTAATGAAAATATGTACTGTGAAGCCATATGGTTGACAACCTTTTGTTGATTTGTATTTACTTTTCAACTCGAACATGTATTAGTGTATCTTTTTGCATTTTAATTCCCTGTAAGATTGGTTTCTTTATCTGTGATCTTACCAAGCTTGATCCCACAGTCTTCCGGTTATCCCTCTGTCCTTAGCCACAGAAATTCTTTTCCATTTTATCTTTCCTCGGGATCACAGGCCTGAATACAGATATATCTGTGTATTATAAAGCACATTAAATGTACATTTTTATTTGATAAAGACCATCAGTCAATAATTATAATGTTGGTAGTACTTTTTGAGGTGTGATGTTATTATGAAGAATTGGTTTATTTTATTAACTAATTTGCAATTTAATCCAGTTACCAATCTGTTGTTTTTCCAAATGCATGAAATTTATGGAATGAACAAATAGCTTTTTAACAGAAACATACACACTAGAAATATTTCATTTTCCAGGAATTCATACAGAGCAATGCACATAGAGTAGGAGAGGACTTCCCTGGTTAACAGGGGCAGCACTTATTACTGCCTGATGGTGACGTCGTATAAAAGTGTTATTCCAGTCTTTCAAATTCTCCATTTATGTAAAAAATCTGCAAGTTTCAAATGTTGGCAATGAATTCTACTAACATGGCACTATGCCAGCCAAAGAAATCCAATGAAGTTAAGCTTAAAAGCTGCTAGTTTACCAGTTTCAGCCTAATTCCAGGTAGATTCTGAACCACATTCTAATTAGTAAGACTGCAGAAGAGACAACCTTTTGCATCAGAATTTATGACTGAATAGTAAATGCTTTATGGCTTTTGGCCTTATGGATTACCTGCTTTGAGTCACAGTACGTATGCTGTGAATAGCAGAGGCTTTCCCTGTCATTGAGGTTGAACCAGTCTCTTTAAGGGAGACGGAGGAAGCTTACTATTACATAACTGGTCCTTCTACCAAATATGTACAGAGAATTATTAAAGTACCAAGTTTACCAAGTGGGACAGAGTCGCAGCACAGACTCAAATGTGTTGGAACACAGAAACCTGTTAATGGTGGTGTAGGTGACATAGTACAGGGGAGAGATTTAAAGCTTTGGCTGAGAATCACACATACTTGGTTTCAGGTCCCAGTTCTGCTACTTAATTTTGTGACTTTAGCCAAGTTACTTAATATTCCAGAGCCTTAGCTTCCACATTTTAAAAAACAAGGAAAAGAAAAGGTGTCATATAGAGTTACTATAAGGATTAAATGAGAGTAAATACTTAAAATTGCTTAAGCTAAGGGTGTAATAAGCATCCACTAAATATTACCTGTTGTCAGCATTGCACTTAATATTTTAGGAGGTACACATAAGTACTGGAAGAGTCGGGGAGGCTTCACAGCAGAGATGCGTTTTGATCTGAGTTCCCAGATTGCTCAAAAATGGAAAGAGAGAGGATATTCAGGCAGAGGGGCATGATGTGCAAAAAAGCACATCCAATTGGATGAAAGGATACTGTTGTCATTTCAGGTGATAAATTAGAAAGTCAGTTGAGGAAGAGAAGGCCAGTTAGAGAAATATTCAGCAGTTGGTTACTAACTAATGATTATAAAAAGGGTGACCATATAATTTATCATCTAAATTGGGACAGTTCTAGAGCTGAATGGGAATGCTAGTAATCATTTTGCTGGGATAACAGGATAAACCTGTAGTGTCCTGATAAACAGGGATGCATGGTTACCCTATGTAAGCGAGAGGGAGGTGTCAGAAGTGGCTCTTCAAGCTTAGATGCCTGGTTTTATAGTAGCACATAGCATGGAGAATACATGAGGATGTTCGAAGAGGCGGATAATGAGTTTGATTTTGGCAAGCAGTCAGGCTAAGAAGAGTTAATTGAGGGAAAATGCAGTGGGCTTATGTGAGGAAACAGGTTGTTTTGTTTTATGATTCTATTTATTTTTAAGTGTATTTTATTTTATGCTATTAAAGTTGTCCCATTTTTTCTCCCCTTTATTCCCGTCTATACTGCCCACTGTCCACTTCCTACTGCATCCCCTCTCCCCTGCCCCCTTAGTTCATGTCCATGGGTCATTCATATAAGTTCTTTGGCTTCTCCATTTCCTGTACTATTCTTAACCTCCCCTGTCTATTTTGTACTACCATTTATGCTTCTTATTTTCGGTACCTTTTCTCCATTCCTGCCCCGCCCCCTCTGCACCAAAAACCCTCCATGTGATCTCCATTTCTGTGATTCTGTTCCTGTTCTAGTTGTTTGCTTAGTTTGTTTTTGTTTTTGTCTTTGTTAGGCTCAGTTTTTGATAGTTGTGAGTTTGTTGTCATTTTCCCATTCATAGTTTTGATCTTCTTTTTTTTAGATAAGTCCCATCCATATAATGGCTTGGTGGTGATAAATTCCTTTAACTTGACCTTATCTGGGAAGCACTCTATCTGCCCTTCCTTTATAAATGATAGCTTTGCTGGACTTTCATTTAGAATGGAAGGACAGATAAAGTGCTTCTCTTTCATTTATAAAGGAAGGGCAGATAAAGTGCTTCTCAGATAAGGTCAAGTTCAAGGAGTTCATCATCACCAAGCCCTTATTATATGAAATGTTAAAGGGACTTATCTAAGAAAAAGAAGATAAAAAACAGGAGCAGAGAAAGGACAGCAAACTCAGTTATTCACATCCACACCTAAAACAAAAGCAGACTTAAGCGGACACCCAAATCAGGAGCAGAGCCACAGAAATGGAGATAACCTGGAAGGTTAGCAACAGGGGAGTTGGAGGAGGGGCAGCGAGAAGGTACAGAGAATAAGTAGTATGAAGGTGAGGAGAAAATAGACAGGGAGAGGGCAAGAGTAGTGTGGGAAATGTAGAAGCTAAAGAACTTATGACACATGGACATGAACTCTAAAGGGGGGGAATGTGTTGGGGAGGGGGTGTACAGGGTGGAGGGGAATAAAGGGGGGAAATGGAACAACTGTAATGGCATAATCAATAAAATATATTTTAAAAAATTATAGCTTTGCTGGAGAGAGTAATCTTGAATGTAGGTCCTTGCCTTTCATGACTTCGAATACATCTTTCCATCCTTTTCTTGCCTGCAAGATTTCTTTGAGAAATCATCATCTAGTCTTATGGGAACTCCTACTCCTTTGTAGGTAACTGTCTCCATTCCTCTTGCTGCTTTTAACATTCTCTCCTTATCTTTAACCTTGGATAATATAATTATGATGTGCATTTCCTTGCGTTTAATTTCTTTGGGACTCTGAGCTTTCTGAACTTCTGGAAGTCTTTCCTTTGCCAGATTGGGGAAGTTCTCCTTTATTATTTTTTCAACTAAGTTTTCAATTTCTTGTTCTTCCTCTTCTCCTTCTGGCACCCCTATGATTTGGATGTTGGAACGTTTAAAGTTGTACTGGTGGTTCCTAAGCTTCTCCACATTTTTCTGAATTCTTGTTTCTTCATTCTGTTCTTGTTAGATGTTTATTTTCTTCTGGTCCAAATCATTGATTTGCGTCCCAATTTCTCTCCTGTCACTGTTGGTTCCCTGTACATTTTCCTTTATTTCACTTTGCATAACCTTCACTTCTTCCTCTATTTTTGAGACCATACTCAACCAATTCTGTGGTCATCCTGATTACCAGTGTTTTGAACTCTATGTCTGACATGTTGCTTAGTTGTTTTTTCTGGAATTTTAATCTATTCTTTCTTTTGGGGCATAGTTCTTTATCTCCCAGCACCTGTTACATTGTAAGGGGTAGAGCCTTAGGTATTCACCAGGGTGGAGCAACCCAGGTCACTGCGTTTTGGTGCTGTGTGTGGGGAGGGCTCAGAGAAGGAACAGTGCTGCTTGCCCAGCTCTCAGCCAACTTTTAGTCACTTCCCCCAATACCCACAGGCAAATCGGCCCTTCTGGTACTGATTAACAGGTGGTTGGGTTTGTGTGCATTCTAGGACCCTTGGGCCCCTCCAGTGAACTCCCCTGTGAGGCTGGGAATTTCTCTTACTGCCACATCCCTCACAAGTTTTTACAGCCATAGGTTTTGAAGTTTTAATTTCCTGTGCTGGAAACCTGGGCTGCTGATCTGTCTCGCTCCTCAGTTGTTCCTCCCAGCTTATCTGCATGCAAATGTAGGACTACCAGTGGCCACCTTGCTGCGCATCCTGTCCTCCCTGGCTGCTGGTCTACGCCAGGAAACTGGTTTTTGCTGCTGCTGTTTTTCCCTAAAGATTTGGAATTTGAAATTGTCCTGCCTCCTAAGTTTTCAAATTAGCTATGGAATAACTCTTGGATATTTCATATCTCCAATATATAAAAACATACATATATGTATACATGTGGCCATTAAGATGATCACAGACAGATGGCCATCATGGTGTACTGGAACACCTGCCGATAAGTGGTCTCCACCCTGTCACTTAGATTTATGACTTTCATTCAGTCCATTAGACCCTTTAAACCCCATTTTTTTCATCTGTGTAGTGAGGGATTGTTCTATGTAATCTCAGACTTCCCTTTTAGCTCTTAAATATTTTTTAAAGGGGAAATTTTTGTTCCTTTGAATCAGCATTGAAATCTCTCAGCTAATATATCTGTTGCTAGCCATTAGATGTAAGGAATGTTTCTGTATTAAGAAGTGTGCAAGTGGTCTGAGGGTTGCTGTGGGACTCCAGAGGGTAAGACTGTACAGCCAGGGCTTCCAGAACTGTCTGCTTCCAAAGGGGTGGAGTTGTATATCAGAATCACTTAATTTTTAAATGAACTATAGACCCTTTCTTCCTCTTTTACTCCCTTTCGTTCTTTTTTCTTTTCTGTGTTAAGAATTACTCTTACGGTGAAACACATAATAATTTGGAAGACAGTCCTATGTCATAGGGTGCGGGGGCTGCGAACAGGTTGGAAACTGTTGATTGCTGGCACATCTCAGAAAAGGTGCAGCCTCTCCTGTCTTTGGGGAGAATTCAAATCAGCAGGTTATTTAGGTTTTTGAAGAGCTTCCTATAAACTTGATAACTAGAAACCTTAAAGATCTATAGCACAGGGTTGTTGATTTCATCAGTTCTGTCTCCGGCAGGGTTTTGTAAAAATGTCCTGAATTTTTACTAAAACGAAGGTTCTCCCACTTCAGTGGCTGTAGAAATTTCCTAAAGCAAGAAAACAAAATTTGACCTAAGGTCACTTTTGAGATACTCCATCTCCTTTTGGAAGCCAGTGGAGCAAGTATGTGTTAAGTTATTTGGGCATCCCAGTAGTGATCCACTTAAGAGACACAGTAATTACATTACATTTTATTGTATTTAAAATGATTCTTTGTTTTTACTCGATCTATGTTTTTTCATAAATCTTCAACACATTTTGTGAAAGCCTTTACTGTTATAGTGGCATGATTTTACCTTAGCTACACTAATTATGAATCCTAATGATAAAGAAAGCGTGACTTGAAGTTTTGCATGTATTGCAAAATTCCTATCCCTTAACACTTACTACCAGTCAGACATTAAACAGTGGTATTGCAGCTACAGTTATCTGGCAACAATGACTATAGTTGTAGGGGATCACAAGTATTGTTAACAGATCTCAAGAAACTATTAGATTGAGTCTTTCGTCTATTATTGAAAATGTGCTTTCAGAATTAAAATGATAGGAGTTTTGTGTGTAAAAATTATAAATCTTCATTAGAAAATAAGAGTAGTAAAGAAAGAAATTGTGATCCTAAATCTTACTGAAACTTAACCATTATTTACTAGCTGGTGACCATGTATGCATATGTACATATCTATACCTATAATTCTATATATTTAGGTTCATGCTATTTGATAACCCCCCCCATGATCATGCAGAAGTGTTCATGTTTGACTTAGGTATTACTATAATTTTTAAGGCCACATAGTATTTCTTTGTTTGGAAGTACTCTAGTTTATTTAATTGAAAGGTATTCCTATTTCCTGTTTGTCACTAATATAAACAATGCTGTGATGAACAAACAAGTTTGTGTACTTATTTTTGGCCTATGGCTGTGTCCTACTCTCCTGAAATGAACTAGTTGCATACACTCTTACATCGTTGCTTATATGATAGATTTAAAATATTTCATTTAATTTTTATTTATTGATTTGTAGAGTTAAGAATTTTCCTGTGTACTGGTTATTTGTGTGTACATATGAGTTATCTATACATGTCTTTCATACATGTTTCTTTTGGAGTGACATTTTTTTTCTGGGTTGATGATTATTTTCTGACTTATAAGTGTTCCTTACATTTTAAAGAAATCCAATTCAAATATTTAATATCTTTTTCAAGTTTGATGATTGCTTTAACTTTGTTAGTGGTATCTTCTGTCATTAGACTTCAGAAGTTTTGAATTTTTAATATTCTCAAATCCCTGTGTTTGCCTAAATAATTAATGATTGGGGCTAATACTATTAAAGATTTTTCCCACCCAAAATAATAAAACTATTCATATATATTTTCCTCTAGGGCTTAGGTTTAATTATTTTAGCTTTATCTTTGCTTGATGTATAAATTATTTTGATATACACAATGAGGTATCGATCCTGCTTTTTTTAACCAAAGGACCTTGCTCTTATTTCAGTATTATTTATTAAATAGTTCATCATTGCCTCCTTGGTTTTAGATGTTGTTTAATTATTTACTGATTTTTTATATATATGTTTAAGTTTAATTTATCTATTCTAATACCATTATTATACTGTCTTAACTACTATAACTTGGTAATATATTAATATTAGAGAGCAGTCCATCCACATTATTCTTGTTTTTTAGTTTTTCTGGTTTCTTCACTACTACCCCCAGTTGAACCTAAAAATCATTTTAAGTCTCTAGGTTAGGCTGACAATTTTTACCTTGAATGTCTGAGTTTCCCTTATCTTTTCTGACACCTTAGCAACCCTCCCTTGACTTCAAGGATGAGGTTCTTTCTATTGTAGCTGTATGTTGTTTTTTCAGATTACTGTTAAAAGAAAAAAAGTGTTTTCATCAATTTGATTGCCTTTAACCTGGGCATATATTTTCTAGTACGTTACATTGTTTTATTATTTCAAACACTTTTGCATCACATATTTAGGTCACTTACTGGTTTAAGAAGCCATTTGAGTTTGTGAACCCTGTATTACTGTTTCTTCAGGTGTTTGATGTGCTCTTGTTTTCCTTTTTTCAGTAAATTGTAACAGTCTGTCCCAGTTGTTCAGATAGTAAGTTGTGAAGTTATCTTTAAATCCTCTTTACCTCATATTCCACATCATTATATAAGCAAATCCTATCCGGCTCATTCTCAACCACCTTCACTGCTGTTATAGCCTTAAGCTACTCCCCTAGATCTTTCCCTTCGACAACGGTGACTTTCTTCCTTACCTCCTCGCTCCTCTCTTTTCACTCCTCTGTCTTTCTTTTAAAAAAAAATTTATTGAGGGCAATGGACATTATATTATATTAGTTTCATGTTACAAAATAATATTTGCTTTTTAAAAAATTATATTTTATTGATTATGCTGTTACAGTTGTCTCAACTTATCCCCCTTCGCCCCCCTCCACCTAGTGCCCCCACTTCCTCGGGCAATCCCCACATAATTGTCCATGTCCGTGGGTCAGGCCTACATGTTCTTGGCTACTTATTTCCTGTGCTGTACTTTATATGCCCATGACTATTCTGTAACTCACAATTTGTACTAAATCCCTTCTCCTTTTTTGCTCATTCCCTGACCCCCTTCCCATCTGGCAACCAAAAAAAATGTTCCCAGTATCTATAATGCTGTTTCTGTTCTGCTTCTTTGATTATTTTGTTTTTTAGATTCAATTGTTGATAGATATGTATTTATTTCCATTTTATTGTTCATATTTTTGATCTTCTTAAAAAAGACCCTTTGACATTTCATATAATACTGGTTTGGTGGTGATGAACTCCTTTAGCTTCTTCTTGTCTAGGAAGCTCTTTGTCCTTAATTCTAAATGATGGCTTTGCTGGGTAGAGCAGTCTTGGTTGTAGGTCCTTGCTTTTTATCATTTTGCATATTTTTTTGCCAAACCCTTCTAGCCTGCAAAGGCTGGAGAAATTTTGAGAAATCAGCTAATAGTCTTATGGGGGCTCCCTTGTATGCAGCTAACTGCTTTTCTCTTGCTGCTTTTAAGATTCTCTTTTTGTCTTTAACCTTTGGTATTTTAATTGTGATGTGTCTTGGTGGGGGCCTCTTTGGGTTCATCTTGTTTGGGATTCTTTAGGCATCTTCGACTTGCATGTCTATTTCCTTTACCAAGTTAGGGAAGTTTTCTTTCATTTATTTCTTAAAATAGGTTTCCAGTTTCTTGCTCTTTCTCTTCTTCCAGCATTTCCACGATGTGAATGTTGGTATACATGAAGTTGTCCCAGAGACTCCTTACACTATCATCATTCTTTTGGATTCTTTTTTTCTTCTTGTTGTTCTGATTGGTTGGTTTTTGCTTCCTTTTATTCCAAATCACTGATTTGATTGTTGGCTTCATGCACTCTACTGCTGATTCCCTGTAAGTTGTTCTTTACATCAATTTTGTATCCTTAGTTTCTGACTGGATTTTTTTATGCTGTTGAGGTCCTCATTAAGTTCCTTGATCATGCTCATAACCAGTGTTTTGAACTCTGCATCTAGTAGCTTGCTTATCTCCATTTTGTTTAGGTCTTTTTCTGGAGTTTTGTTTTGTTCTTTCATTTGGACCATGATTCTTTGACTCCTCATTTTGACAGCCTCCCTGCATTTGTTTCTATGTATTAGGTGGAATTGTTTCTATGTATTAGGTAGACATATGTATTATGTCTTCCAGGCTTGGTAGAGTGGCGTAATGTAATAGGTGTCCTTTAGGGTCCAGTGGCACAGCCTCTCTTATTACCCAAGCTTGGTACTTGAGTTGCACCCACTGTGTGGGCTGTGTACACCCTCCTGTTATAGCTGAGACTTGGTTGCTGTTGACGTGTGCAAGGTCAGCCACTGTCTGTGTTCTGTCCAGTGTCACACAGTATAAGTTGCAAAGCATTCTGCAGCTTGTGCTGGGCTTGGAGGTGCCCAGGAAAGGCTGTGCTGTGAACCAAGGCCAGCTGCTGCTAGTGCGGGCTTGGGGCAACTTGGTGACAGGTATGGGGCTTGCCGAAGCCAGATGTGGCTTATTTGAGAGAATTTAGGAAAATTTGAAGCATAGTTGAAGACAAGCCATTTGTATGTAAAACCTACTGGAAACAACTTCGGTGAGCCCTAACGTCGGATGGGGCAGGGCCTCAGGGAATCACCAGGGGAGGGCAGACCTGTTAGCCAGGTTGATGGAATTTCAGATACAGCACTTGCCTGCTGACTTTGTGGCTCTGTTGGGGGAGGGCTCAGAAAAGGAATAGTGGCCTCTGACAGTATTTCTGTCTGGGAGAAATCCACCCCCCAGCTATCACCCTGATGCCACACAATTCAGTTCCTCCTTGTGTGTTTCTGGTGCTTTTCAATCTGCTTCCCCCATGCTGGAGCTCAGAGGGAGTGATTTCAAGTAAGTCTGTGCATGGGCAATTTAAGAAGAACTGTCAGGGAGTCCAGCAGTTTCTGTCTTCCACAGCCTCAATCCTTGCTCGTTTTTACAGCCGGAAGTTATAGTGACCTCTCTACCAGGCACTGGATCCCTGGGCAGGGGAGTCTGGTGCAGGGCTCGGGACCCTTTGCTCCTGAGATAACCCTCCCAATTTTCATCTACTACACATGGATATGAGACCAGCCCATTCCATGTCTCTGCCTCTCCTACCAATATTGATGCAGTTTCCTCTTTGTTTTTTAAAAGATTTTATTTATTTATTTCTAGAGGAAAGGGGAATGGAGGGAGAAAGAAAGGGAGAGAAACATCAGTGTGTGGTTTCTTCTTGTTCACCCCTAACCGGAGACCATGCCCACAACCCAGGCATGTGCCCTGATGGGAATCAAACGGGTGACCCTTTGGTTCGTAGGCCAGCACTCAGTCCACTGAGTCACACCAGCCAGGGCTAGTTTCTTCTTTTAATTGCAGTTGTAGGACTTGCATTCAGATCAGTTTCTGACAGTTCTGAATGATGTCTGTTCTATAGTTGAGTTGTAAATTTGGTATGGATTTGTGAGGAGGTGACCCATGTTCACCTACGCCACCATCTTGATGAGAGGTCTGCTATTTGTATATGATTGTTCATATAAGTGAGATCATACAGTATTTGTCTTTGTCTTTGACTTATTTCACTTAGCATATCCATGTTGTCACAGTGGCAAGACTTTGTTGATTTTATGGCTAAATAATATTCTGTTATGTGTATATGGTTTATTCTTTAATATATTTCCCTTGGTAGAATATAAACTCCATGAAGCTAATGATTTTTGTCTGTTTCAGTTACCAGTGGGATCTCAATGTTTTGTATATGCTAAATATGAGGGGGAAACACATCCCCCCTTTCTAATGAATGAATGTGGGAAAATTCTCTCCTACTTAGTAAAGAAGCAAGTTTTGGTCCTTTTTTTTCTGGAGTCATATATTATTGTTTTACTTCTTAATCATTATTATGTTTCTCAGTGGGGGCTGTACTTGGTTTTCCTCAGGATTTGTGTATGTTAAGCACAAGGTATTTATTCAAGGATTATTTTAAAGTCATTGAATGAGACTTTGAAAAGTCAATCAGAGTCAGCCCGTTGTACCCACAGGTTTCACATGGCAGATTCAACCAACTGCATATTCTCAATATTCAGAAAAAAATGTTACCTTATTGCTGGCATGTACTAGTGGTTCGGCCTACTATGATGATTGTGTCTGTACCAAATGTGTATACTTTTTTTCTTGTCATTATCTCAGTGATAGTACAGTATAACAACTACTTGTATAGCATTTACATTACAGGACATATTATGTGTAATCTAGATATGATCTAAAATATACAGGAGGATATATGTAGGTTTCATGAAAATACTGTGTCATTTTACATAAGGCACTTGAGCATCCCCAGATTTTGGTATTCATGAGGGCTCCTGGAACCAGTACCCCGCAATACCAAGGGTCAACTACATATCTAAAATGATGAAATGTGAAGCATTCACATACTTTCTTAAGATAATAATAAATTACATCAGAATCTTGCTTATATTTGTACATGTAAGTATTTGGAGTTTCTGATTTTGTCTCAGTGAATTTTATATTAGGGGTTAGCAAACATTTTCTGTGAAGGGCCAGATAGTAAATGTTTTTGGCTTTTCTGCCATAGTTTATTTTTATTTTTATTTATTCGATTGGCACTGGTTAAAAACATTATACAGGTTTCAGGTACACAGTTCTATAACACATTATCTGTACACCGTATTGTGTTCACCACCCTAAGTCAGTTCTCCGTCCATCACCATTTATCCCTGCTATACTTGCCTCCACCTCCCCCACACTCCTCCCCTTAGCAGTCAACATATTGTTGTGTCCATGAGTTCCTTCTCTTCATTTTTGCTCTATCTGCCCCTGCCTAGCACCCCCCAACACTGCAACAGCCATCAGCCCACCCTTTACCTGTGAGTCTGTCTCTTTTGCTTGTTGGTTCACTTTTTTCATTAGATTCCACATATGAGTGAAATCATATGGTACTTATCTTTCTCTGCCTGGCTTATTTCACTTAATGTTTTACAGGTCCATCCATGCTGTCACAAAGGGTAAAATTTCCTTCTTGGTGTGGCTGAGTAGCAGTCCATTATGTAAATGTACCCCAGCTTCTTTGTCCACTTGTCTACTGATGGACACTTGGGCTGCTTCCATTATCTTGGTGATTGCAAATAATACTGCAGTGAACATAGGGGTGGTGTATATATAGTCTTTTGAATTAGTATTTCAGATTTATTTGGATAAATTCTCAGAAGTGGAATTCCTGGGTCATAAGGCAGTTCCATTTTTAATTTTTTGAAGTAACTCCATACTGCTTTCCATACAGTGGGTGCACCAGTCTGCTCCCACCAACAGTGCATGAGAGTTCCCTTTTCTCTGCATTCTTGCCAACACTTGTGTGATGATTTATTTATTTATTTATTTATTTATTTATTTATTTATTTATTGTTTACTTTAGGGCCATCATGGTATCTTTTTTATGATATTTTATTGTTTATTCTATTATAGTTGTCCCAATTTCTTACCCTTTTGTCCCCCTCCACCCCTTTAGCCCACTGTCAATCCCCTCTCTGTTGTCCCTGAGTCATTCATACATGTTCTTTGACTATTCCCTTTCCCTTCCACCATCCCCTGTCTCGACTCCCCTTCTACAGTTATCAATCTGTTCCATGTTTCCATGTCTCTGGTTCTATTTTGCTCATTAGTTTATTTTGCTCATCAGATTCCAGTTATAAGTGAGGTCATATGGTATTTGTCTTTTGCCAACTGGCTCATTTTGCTTAGCATAATAGTCTCCAGTTCCATCCATGCTGTTGCAAAAGGTAGGATTTCTTTTTGTTGCTGGGTAGTGTTCCATTGTGTAAATGTACCACAGTGTTTTAATCCACTCATGTACTGATGGGTACTTAGGCTGTTTCCAGCACTTAGCTGTTATAAATAGCTGCTATGAATGTAGGGGAGCAATAGGTTCCTTTGAATTGGTGTTTCGGGATTCCAGCAGTGGAATTGCTGAATCATAAAGCAGTTGCATTTTTAATTTTTTAAGGAAATTCTGTACTGTTTTCCACAGTGGCTGCACCAGTCTGCATCCCCACCATCAGTGCACTAGGGTTCCCTTTTTTCCACATACTTGCCAGTACTTGCTGTTTGTTGATTTATTAATGATAGCCATTCTGATAGGTGTGAGGTGATATTTCATTGTGGTTTTAATTTGCATTTTTCTGATGATTAGTGACATTGAGCATCTTTTAATGTTTATTGACCATCTATATGTCCTCTCCAAAGAAGTGTCTGTTCAGGTCCTTTGCCCATTTTTTAATTAGAGTGTTGGATGGAGGTTTTGTGGTGTTGAGTTGTGTAAGTTCTTCATAAATGTTGGATGTTAACCACTTATCAGATGTTTCATTGGCCACTGTTCTCCCAGTCAGTGGGTTGTTTTTCATTTTGTTTATTGTTTCCTTTGCTGTGCAAAACCATTTTAGTTTTATGTAGTTTATTTTTTTTTGTTTTGTTTTCTTTGCCCAAGGAGATACCTGTATCAGAAAAAATATTGCTATATATCCAAGATTTTACTGCCTATGTTTTCTTCTAGAATTTTTATGGTTTCAAGTCTAACATTTAAGTCTTTAATCCATTTTAATTTTTTTCTTGTGTATGGTGTAAGAAGGTGGTCTAGTTTCATTTTTTTTGCAAGTACTTATCCAGTTTTCCCAACACCATCTACTGAAAGACTGTCCTTATCCCATTGTATGTTTTTGCCTCCTTTGTCAACTGTTAATTGACCATAAAGGTGTGGGTTTACTCCTGAGCTCTCTTCTTTTCTGTTCCATTGATCTATATGTCTGTCTTTATGCCAATACCATCCTGTTTTGATTACTGTGGCCTTGTAATATAGTTTGATACCAGGTAGTGGGATTCTCCAACTTTGTTCTACTTTCTCAAGTTTGCTGTTGCTGTCTAGGGTCTTCTGAGGATTCCATATAAATTTTTGTAATACTTGTTCTAGTTCTGTGAAATATGCCATTGGTATCCTAATTTGGCTTGCTTTGGGTAGAATGGTTAATCATAATGATGTTAATTCTTCCTAACCATAAATATTGTCAGTTTCTTTCTTCAATGTCTTAAATTCTTTTGAATATAGGTCTTTTACCTCCTTGATTAAATTTATTCCTGGGTATTTTGTGCTTTTTGAAGCAATCATGGATGGGATTATTTTCTTAGTTTCTGATAGTTCATTTTTGGATGTAAACATGCAACTGATTTGTGGATATTTATTATGTATCCTGCTACTTTACTGAATTTATTTATCAGTTCTAGTAGTTTTTTGGTAGAATATTTAGGGTTTTCTACATACAGTATCATCTGCAAGTAATGACTGTTTTACTTCCTTTCCAATTTGAATGCCTTTTATTTCTTTTTTAACTTAAAGCCTAGAAGTATTTACTTTTTACTTTTTATTGTTATTCTGTTACAGTTATCTTATTTTTTAAATTTCTTCTTTATTTATGTCTGATTGCTGTGGCTAGGACTTCCAGCACTGTGTTGAATAAGAGTGGTGAAAGCAGGCATCCTTGTCTGATTCCTCACCCTACAGGGAACAGTTGTAGTTCTTGCCCATTGAATATGATGTTGGCTCTCTGTTTGTCATATAGCAAGCAGCCTTAGTTTCTTTCATTGCTGCCATTGTAGCATGAAAGCAACCATATATAATATATAAATGAATGTCTGTACATTGTTCCAATAAAACTTTACAGACACTAAACTTTAAATTCCTATAATTTTCATCTGTCAAAAATTATTCTTCTTTTGATTTTTTCCCACCAACTCTTTAAAAATGTAAAAAGTTTTTATCTCATGTGCCATGGTTTGGTGACCTTCCCTATTTATAAATACCTCTGTATTGAAGCATCGTGTCATATACAAGATTAAAATAGATAGTAAAGGAAAGTGGTGCCAGAGGAGAAATAATATGGGCTTTGTAAAGAGAAGTGAATTTTAAATTGTACAATGAAGTATTTAAGGACAATTCAAGATTTCATTGCCTATTTCACCTGTTGGTAAACAATTCGTTTAAAAAATTAATTCCTGCATTATTTGGACCCAAATCTACTATTATTTTATAAGGTTAGTACTTCAAATTTAATATATAAATCTCAACAGAATAGATTCTCACATAGAATTTATAAAGGAAATACATTTATTGGATAATGTCAGGTGTCTAATATCTTGCCATACTTTAAACTCTGTTATCAATGTAACTGAAAAACATTTTTTCAAATTTTTCTGCCAATCAGACCTTCTAACTCTGACATCCTGGTCATCTTTATTGAATTAGTTTATATTTTGATACCAATTGCCCTTTCAGAATTAGGTTTTGGTTTTTGGGGTTTTTTTTTATAAGAGATTTTGTAAAAAGATTTTACTTATTTAACTTACTTATTTATTTATTTTTTAAAGATTTTATTTATTTATCTTTAGAGGGGAAGGGAAGGAGAGAAGGAGAGAAATATCAATGTATGGTTGCCTCTCATGCGTCCCCTGCTGGGAACTGGCCCGCACCCAGGCATGTGCCCTGACTGGGAATCGAACCACAATCCTTTGGTTCGCAGGCCCACACTCAATCCACTGAGCTACACCAGCCAGGGCTACTTATTTATTTTTTAGAGAGGGGAAGGGAGAGAGAAAGAGAGGGAGAGAGACATCAAAGTGTGGTTGCCTCTCACAAGTCCCCTAATGGGGACCTGGCCTGCAACCCAGGCATGTGCCCTGACTGGGAATCAAACCAGTGACCTTCTGGTTCGTAGGCCTGCGTTCAATCCACTGAGCCACACCAGCCAGGGCTGTTATCATTTTCTTGGTACTGTCAGAGGCTTAGAGAATGTTAAAGCTAAAATAATATTTAGTGCCTTTTCATTTTACAGCTAAGGAAACAGAAGAAGTACTTTTCTAGCACTTTTTGGCTATGTAACCACGAACTATTCAACTAGCTACCTGGATTTGGATCTGTGATTTAACCATGTTATTTCATTCCTTTCTTATAAGTGCTTTATACATAAGATCTTCTCAGGGCTTTGTTCATTTAAAAATGTCTATGTAGCTGTCTATTTAATATCATTGAAGTTATTTTAGTCTTAGATGGAAAGTTCTGTAATCTATACATATTTATAGGTATCAGTAACCTTTTACTGGCTTAAATATCTCACTTTATGGATGTCATTTTAGTGACCCACTTTTCAGCAGCGACCTTTTTTTCGGTTATTAATTTCCTAAGCAATTGCAATGGTTAATATTATCTTCCTTTTTGGTAAATGACACAATTTACAGTTCTTTCTTTCTTGGGATATGTGGATAACTTCAATAAATGCTAAATAACAATCTTTCCATTGTTCTGGAGCTATTTTAAGTCATAAAATTTAACTGACTTCTTATTTTTTTATTTATAGCTATGAAACCTTTCTAATTTTTGTATTTTAGCAATACAGTTTTTTTCCACTGAAACTAAAGACTCAAAGTAATCATGGTACTATTGTTCCTTTATTTGGCTATGATTCAAAGTGAAAACAGTAACTTTATTTTATGTATGTGGAAATATAATTTTAGCAGTCTTCATTTAAAAGTAATTGTGGAATGTGAGCAGTTTCATGATCTAATAAATAGATGAAATAGTCTCTTCCCCAATCCTATCTGTAATAACATAAATGATATGTCTAAACAAATATATATATTTTACTTTATGTTTCCACTGTATGTGAGACTTAACTAACCTGAAAATACTTTTTATTGACTCACATTTTTTTAAAGATTTTATTTATTTTTAGGGAGGGGAAGGGAAGCAGAAAGAGAGGGAGAAAAACATTGATGTGAGAGAGAAACATCAATTGGTTGCCTCTTTTACCCACCCTGACAGGGACTGGACCCACAACCCAGGCATGTGCCCTGGCCAGGAATTGAACCAGTGACCTTTTACTTTTCAGAATGATGCCCAGCCTACTGAGCCATACCAGACAGGCTTAACACCCACTCTTAAGTGGCCTTGTCCATCCTAAAACATCCACACCTTAACCCTCCTCTCCCCAAAAAATCCAAAACAAAACAAAAAAATCATATCAAACAGTTGATCTCAGATCTCCGAGGAGAGACTGCTTTGTTTCATGGCTTCTTTGTGACCCTCAAATCCAGAACAAATACCTCTGCCTGGAATGTGATGTAGAATGAACATTCCGGTCCTTTGTTGTGTAATTCTTGTTCCCTCTAAGTTGAACAATGGCTGCAAATTTTTCACTCTACTCTGCTAGGATTTGGTTGGGCATTTTTATTTCATTATACTGACTGAATGAAAAAAAAAGTTTCTGCTAAGCTTTGAAGAGCCAGATGTTTTATTCAGATTTCTGACTGTAGTGCCTTTAAAGACTTGCAAGTTGCATTTCACCTGTGTGACTATTTGGACAAGTGACAACAATTACCACTCAATATTTCATTGAATTAGTAACTGGTCTTAAAACCTATCATGACTGTCTTGTGGCAAATGAAGTAATTTGCTAGATAGTTTGTAAATGAAGTTGACCAACCCCTCTGGTCTTTGACTGGGAGGATGTTAAATTCTCTCTCGGATGTAACATCTGCTGTTAGGTTGAAAGTCTGTTTCTCCTTAGAAGGAACACTGGAGAATTCATTGTACTAATGTTTGTTGTGCTGTCTTCTTTTTCTGTGGTCAATAGTAATCATATCTTTTCCTTCCCCTTTTCTGCTGCCCCTTTCCTTTTCTTCCCCATCTTCCCATGTACTTTTTGAATTTATTAAACTGGCCTGTATATTTTTCCTTGCTTTTTTTTTTTTTTATTTTGATCTCCTGTCCCACTCTGTCGTCCCCACTTGGCTTGGGTTCCATATTGCTAGTTTTTATGTTCGCACGCTCATTATCACCCTTTTTTGTACTTCAAATCCCAGCAGCTGCCCAGCCAGGTCCCCGAGCACAGCCCTGTGGTTTATGGGACTGTGGAGAGCGCTCATCTTGCTGCCAGCACGCCTGTCACTGCAGCTAGCGACCAGAAGCAAGGTTTGTTTATGACTGTTTTCCTTCCTCTTTAGTCCCTTGTTATATTAATGTATTGCCCTTAGCATTTAACAGTAAGAGTAAAACATTTGAGTATTATTTAGATACCCACTTTTAAAGAAAGCTTTGAGTTGGAAAATCATAGTGTTCGACATCTAGGAGAGTAAAGTAGGGATGATTAGTAAAATTAATTTCTATACTTTAGTAATGCCTCATGGTCAGTACATATTTGTAGGTAACAACTTAGCTGCCTTAAACTTTTTTGAAACAAGTTTGGGAGAATAAATCAAAGTATATATTGCTTTACAAGAATAACACAGTTTTAATTTATGTATTTAATATGTTCCTGTGTATCCTGCTATTTTAAAAACATAAAATGTTACTTATAAATTTGGCTTCTATGGCCTCAGTTGAAGATAGTACTAAGTTCAAATCCTGACCCCATCATGCACTCACTATTTGGTCTTGGTGAGTCATTATGCTGTGGATCTTAATTACTTCACCTAGAGAATGGAATAAAGAAGACCTACTTCTCAGGGTTGTTGCAGGGATAAGCCTAGTTGGATCTCTTGCCTAGTTGGATTTAGGTTGACCTTAGCTAAAATTAGGAAGCAATTCTCATTAGGTGCTGGGGGAAGCAAGTGACTTTGAGCATGCTATTCTAATGTTTCTGATCATTCTAAGAATGAATGGAATTTGTTTTCCGATTTTTTCTTTAAACCCTGTAATAATCTATAGCTGGCTGTTAGTAAATATACTTTCTAAAAATTATTCTTTAAAAAGCATTTGGGAATTGGCACATAATCAAAGTGGAGTTTTTTAATATTATTCTTGTTTTTACTGGACTGCAAGTTAATGACACATAAACTTCTTGTGGGCCGAATGATGTATTGTAGAACTGTATACCTGAAACCTATATAATTTTATTAACCAATGTTACCCCAGTAAATTCAATTAGAAAGAAACTTCTGATGTATAATTTCAGTGTTTATAGGGATACAAATATAATGTGATTGTATTTTTTTACCTTGAGTATTGAGGAGTCTAGTAAACTTGAACAGAGATAAGTCCTATATTGTATTTGTTTTACAAGATAGTTTTAGGCCAAAAGATAGATAACAAATTCTAACTTGGCATGCTTCTGAAGGTTGCATTGTCAAATACTTCTTTCAGCATTATTCAGAGTTAGAGACTCCTGCATGCTTAAAGCTACATTTTTAATATTAAAGTCATTCACCTTGCAGGAGTGCAGTTCATAGAAACTGTGGAAAGCCACTTCCTACCCCCAGTGATAAGCAGTTTTGGATCAAAATTCAGAATGCTTTCAGTCTGAGTGGGGAATAATTTTTAAGTTATTCCTTTCAGTACTTCCTTACTTTTGCAGAGTTACAGTTCTTTAACTATTTAGAATTTTGCTAAGCATACTGAATACTTAACCATGCAAAAGTCCTTAAAATACTGGGTTGGCCAAAAAGTCTATATGTTTTTTTTTCCGTAAAAGAAAAAGCAAATTAAAAAATTTTTTTCACTAATAACTTTCCGTTTTTTTATATTTTGAGTTTGTTGGGTGTCCCTCGCATGGTCTAACTTTGATTGTTCTCAATTAATGTCTCAGTTTGATCGCTATCAACTTCAACTGGTCTATCCGACAGTGGAGCATCGTCAAATGAGAAATGCCCAGCACGCGACTCCACAAACCACTTTTGACACGTTCGATCAGTCACAGCACCTTCTCTACACACTGCACAAATCTTTTTTGTGTGTTTCATTTGCATTTTTACCTTTTCTTGAAATTATAATAAAGTATAATATGCTGAAAATGTTGAGTTTTTTCTCCCATCTTCAATATTAAAATGACTATACAGAAATTCACCAATTTTGATAAGTTTTCTAAAAAATGCATGCTGATATGACAGCTGTCATAATACAATCTAACAAAATTGTTTCAAATGAAATTAAAGATGACTAAGCGCTGCTAGAGCCCTCTTTCCGAAAAAAACATATGAACTTTTGGCCAACCCAGTACATCCTCTGTGCATACTGTCGCTATAGCTGGGCCATGGTGAAGAATTCATAGTACTCCTTGATGATGATAGCTCTGACCAGCTAAGATGTTTAGGTTATTAGACTCCCGCATTTTGTCCCACGTAGGCCTTGATTTCCAGAAGGAAGAAGGCAGAATTTTTGGTTTCCTCTAGTTTTGCATGCTTAGTGGAAATTTGAATAATAAAGTCAACATTTAAAATTGATGTACGATATAGATATGGGTGAATTAGAAAGTATTTCAGGTTATCTTGATGAAAAGAAAAAACTTTGATCTTAAGTAAATTTCATAGAGCTGATAAGTAATTCTTTGGGATTACTGCGTCTTCCTCTTAATACCACCTGTCTTTCAGAAAACTCAGTAGTGATTATAATTTTCTGTTTGAAATTCTTCCAACAACTTGCCAATACATAGAATAGTTTTCAGAGGAGTATTGTTTTTTTTAAAAAAAACTAAGTGTATGTAATTCAAATAACATTAGAAAGAGCTTACCATTTTTCAGAAAATAATTTTTAAGAAATTAAAAATTTTGAACTGTAGATTCCTTTTGAAATGAAAGTAGGAAAAAAATGTAGTATTTTCAAAGATTACTATTGTACTATACCATCAAATTGATTTTTCTCTCCAGTGGAAATGTCATTTCTGAGGATTTGCACTGGATAACAGAATCTCATGTTAGTGTCAAAGTCCCCCACCAACTTGACTCACCTGAGTACCTCTTTTTTTTCGTTAAGCTTTTCGTTTTCTAAATTGTAAGAATATGGAATTTGAAGTCATTTACAGGTTCCAGCACTTGTTGACTATATGACCTTGGACCTGTGATTTAATTTCTGAACTCTAGTGTGTTCAGTTTCCCCTTCTATAAAATGGGAATGTAATTGTTTTACCCCAGCGGCAGTTACAAGAATTCAAGGACACTATATAAGTATGATATTTAACCCAGTTCCTGGCACACAATAATAGGTGCTTATTTAATAAATGTTAACTGCCATTATTAAGCTTCTGGTTTTTCTAGAGTTTTTGACACGAATAGCCAGAGTGGTTACATGAAGACCTAAAAATGCAGGAAAAGACTACAGCTTGGTTTGTAGAGAAAGACTGTTAAGTGGATTAAAATATTCAGCTGTTGTTGATATGACAGTTGAAATGATTGTTGTTTGCTGTTTGGGAAAGAGCATTCTCCCTAGTGTGTTCAGGATATGGTATGGATAATTAAATACAAATAAAAGTTTTTGTGCCTTAGCCATAGTGTGTTATGAAAGCAGTTGGTGTAGGGTAGGCATTCAGTGAATTGTATTCTGTTGCAGTTCAGTCATTTATAGCAGTGTAGCTCAATTGGGACAGTAGCACAGTCCTGTGAGTTTCGTGACAACCAAAAGGTATCCATCTAGGCAGTTGGTCCCCTCACCATATGAGACTAGAGTAGTAGTTTTTTCCTTCTTTCCTAGATGACATTCACTATATTAATTACAGAGAATGAGAAAGAAAAAGTATCTCATTGTCCAGATCCATTATTAATAAACTGTCCTAGACTTTCCCATATGCATATATGCTAGTATTATATATCTTTAAGTTACTAAATTAGGCTTATGCTCTACATACAGTTTTGTGCTCTGTTTTTTTAAAAATGTATCTTTTATTATAAACAACTATCCATATCATTAAACACACTTTTAAAATCCTATTTTTTAAGTAATTGCATAATACACTGTGATATGCCCAGACCATTAGTTCTTTAATAAATCCCTCATTGTTGTACATTTAGTCTATTTCCCTTTTTTTGCTATCATAATGTTGCCTTAAGTATTTCAGACCTCTGTCTTTTTTCATTCTTGCATGATTATTTCCTTAGGAAAAAAATTTTAAATGGGATTTTCACAAGTTCATAAAAATAGCCAGATGTTATAAACATTTTTAATGCAGTGTATTAGATTTCAAATTATCTTGGCTCTGCAAAGTATAATCTTAATAATAAAATCAATGTTCCTTATTTAGATCTACTATATTATACTTTTCAGCTTTCTATATTAAAGCTTTAATGAATGAATTAAAGGGCTTTCAATTCATTTGAAAATGAGGAGCTCTTAGTGTAACTTGCTGTATCTAATTTTTAAAAGTTAATGTCAGATTTTTCTCAGGAGTATATAGAAGTTTCAGTCCAAGGTCTCCTTTTGTTTAAATATTTTTAGTATCAGAAGAAATTTACTCCCTAAATTAATAATTGACATACTCTTTTTTTAAAAGACTTTATTTATTTATTTTTAGACAGAGGGGAAAGGAGGGGGAGAGGAAGAGAAATAATAATGTGTGGTTGCCACTTGAGCGCCCCCAACTGGGGACTCGGCCTGCAGCCCAGGCATGTGTTCCAGACTGGGAATCGAACCAGTGACCCTTTGGTTCCCAGGGCAGCACTCAATCCACTGAGCCACACCAGCCACAGCAACATACGCTTTGTAATATTGTTAATGTGAGAATTATTATTTTTCACTGTTTAATGTACTGCATCTAGGTATAAAGATGTGCTTTCACAAGGGTATCATGTTATGTGGGGGACTGACCCATGTAGCAGTCACTCCAGTGACTTGGAAATTATTTTCATGAGAGATATTTTAATAAACATGTATTTATTATATACATGGCACATATATATAGTGCATATAATAGATACATTTTTTGAAATCTTTTTGTTTCTTTCTCTGACACTTAGTCTGAGGGATTTGGCAGTGAGAGCCTGTTGCTCTTTTTCTCCACTACAATAAACGGGCAGAGTTCAACTTAGGAAGCATTGGCCTCTCTGCCCATAAATTAAAGTGAAGTTTAAGTCAGGTAAAAGCAGCTGCGGTGAAATGAGCCTTGAACAGCTCTTTGGTAATATTTACTGTCTGTTTATCTGATTAACAGCATGTTTTCTTTGATAGACTTAGTTCACTACAATTTATTGTAAAGACTCATTTTCATTGATTCCTAAAGATTTCTGACAGATTAATTGTAAAGTCCTTTCCATTTTAGATGGTCTTTTTAGTAGTGCTTAAAGTTTTTCTTTGCATTTGATGAACATAGTCATGAATATCTGATTTCACACTGGAGCCTGTCCATTGTGCCAAGGAAGCACGGGGCTAGAAAAAAATCTAAATCTTTGGTTTCATCCCAATGAGGATGAATTTCATTATCAGTTCACCAAGAATTTTAAAATATGGAAATTTTCTTGAATTAGAATTTCTTACATTTTTCTGGTACCTTTATTATAATTATCAATTTATTTCTCTCTTGCTCTTGCTATTCTTTCTGTGTCTATACAGAGACACACATTTTATATATTCTCAAATGTTTCAAACATATATGTTGTGTGTGTTCTTTTTTTATTGGACTTGATTATCTGAATATTAAGTTTGTTTTCACGTTAAATATTTTTTTTACAATGAAGACACAAGATAAATTTCCAATTTTACACCTTCAACATTATTTCTGGTTATATGCCTCTTTTGAAAAGTGAAAGTTAAATTAATTTCTAGGTGAATTTTTATGTTCAGGAACTTGATTTCACGGATAGATATAAATTTCATTGATGATAAGTGAACAAGTAATACACTTTTTTTATAAAAATTCTCCAGTGTACAAATATATAAAATAAAAATACCAATCTGTAATAATTTAATCTCTATTTTCCCTGGAACTGTCCTGCCACTGTAGTATATTCTCAATAGAAAAAATTTCTACAGGGATCAAGAAATAGTGGAGATGGAAGGTGTCTCTACCTTAAAGAAAAGCTCCACTCCCATTTCAAGAATGGTTTAGCCTCAGTTTTGATGAGATTTTCCACTGTATTGACATAATCATTTGGTGAATTGATTCTGTCTCTTTCTCCAAAATAAAGCTTATATGTACTGGAGACCATGTAATAGCTGGTATAACTAGATAAATATGAGGGTTTTGAAGTGGCAGATTATGTCTAGTATTTTGGTCTTTCTTCTGCTACCTATGATTTAGGGTAAGAGATTAAAAGAATTGACCCCATGTGATGCAATATAATCTCTGATCCAGGAATTATTCTTAAAACTCTTTTTCTTTTTCTTTCCCAGAAGAGAAGCCAAAACCAGATCCAGTATTAAAGCCTCCTTCCCCAGTGCTTAGGCTTGTCCTTAGTGGAGAGAAGAAAGAACAAGTGGGCCAGATGTCTGAGACTACTGCGGTGGAGTCCATACCAGAGCTTCCTCTGCCTCCCTCCCCAACTGCTGTTTCTCCAGTTGCTCGAAGTACGATTGCTTCCCCCACCTCTGCTGCTCTTAGTAGCCAGCCAATATTCACCACTGCTCTAGGTGACAGATGTGAACTCTCCTCAAAAGAAGACACAATTCCCATACCTAGCCCCACATCTTGCACAGAAACATCAGATCCTTCACAAACAGATGTAATTGATGATGATATATGCAAGAAATCCTGTAGTGTAGCACCTAATGATATTCCACTGATTTCTAGTACAAACCTGATTAATGAAATGAATGGAGTTAGTGAAAAATTACCAGCCACAGAGAGCATTGTGGAATTAGTAAAACAAGAGGTGTTGCCGTTGACTCTTGAATTGGAGATTCTGGAAAATCCCCCAGAA
>PVKM010001044.1:0-86292 GCA_004027735.1 Carollia perspicillata
GAGGTGATCTTAGAAAGCAGAAGTGAGGGAGTAAGGAGAGTGAGCCAGGGAAAAAGCCTGTAAAGCTGCATTATTGAGCTGGTTATTGCGGTGGACACCTGGGGCTTGAGCTCCTGGGGACTCTGAAGAACTATGTAGAACACCTGTCAGAATTGTCCTTCTGAAGGATGAGAGGGTGGGACATTTATCCATCAAACTCTCAGTCCCCTTTGGTTGAGAGTTGTTCTTAGCGACAGTCGCACTGCTCCCTTCTGGTGTGCCCTGTCTTGGACTGAGCAAGCCTCCTGAATGGAAAATCTGGGCGGGGGGGGTGGGGGTGGGGGGGGGCGGAGAAGCTGTTAGCATGCGTGGGAGCTGTCCACCACAGCTGCAGCTGAAGTCAGAGAAGGGTGCAGGGTGTTTAGCTTGGGGCACCAACACCAGCTGCTGCAAATAGCATTCACCACAGTTTTACTGTAATCATTCATTCTTGCTTGGCTTCTTCCACAGAATAATTAATTCCACAAGGTCAAGGACAGCTTCCTCATCTTTGTTTCCCCATTGCCTAGCATGGTGTCACTTTCATGGGAGCCCTTCAGGTCTCACTTCCTGAATGAATAAAGGAATGAATGAAAGAACAATAGACTGACACCAGAAACCTGAGTTTTAGTCCCTGTTTAGTAACTAGTTTCTCTGTGACCTTGAATATGTCAAAACCTTGCATAGAAGGGTCTTGTTAGTTATGAAATTACAAATTAGGATTGAAAATAAATGTATATATCCAAACATTATCGTAAAAGGAGAAAATCCCCAAAGTGACCGATCTTAGAATAAAAGGCACTCTAACTTCATGGATCTCTCTAATTCTAGGTTTAGGTCTCTCTGAGGTGTAAAGATCCCACTGTTGAAATAGTAAGGGTGTGTTGCAAAGTTGCTTAACCAAAATATGTTTTGTATTCTGCGTGATATTTGGCTTAGGAAACCTTTACTAACACTTTCATGTGAAGAGTGATAGAATGATAATTTCCCGCAGATTCATTATCACCATGAAATGAAATTTTGGGACACATCAGAGGTAAATATAATGTGCAAATGTAGAATTCAACAATTTAAGTTTTAGCTGCCTCATGTTTTTACACCTATGTCAACAAGACCCTCATTAAAGACTTTTCCCTATTATTCTACTTGAAAAGAAAACTGAAGAGATTATTATAACATCTAGGATGAAGAGATGTTGTTTCTAGTCAACCCTTTATGAAGAGAGCCCATCTCTGTATATATTCCAAATTATTTATTTTTTGATCACAAATATTTATTGTGTTTGGTACTGTGCTAGGTTTTGGGGATATAACCCTGGAAAAACTCATACTCAGACCTTCCTTTTGCAGATATTACCATCTAGTAGGAAAAACTATGTTAATTACTTACATAAAATTACATTCTGAAATAAACACTTCTGAAAAGGAAATGTGATTTTATTAGAGCAAAATACAATGGATGTCATATAGTCTGGAAGGTTAAAGTAGATTTCCTCACAAAAATGGGATTGGAGTAGAAAGCTAAAGAATGAATAAGTAAATAAAAGGCAGGACAGTATGTTCCAAGGCCAGGTGGCAAGAACAATAGGATGCCTTGGAAGAATGGAAAAAAAAAAGCCAGGAGGCTGGCTTTCCCAGGATAAGGAGAAGTGTAGTGTGAGTGAGGCTGCAAAGGTGAGCACAAACCAAATAGGCAGGCCTCCTGGGCATGTGAAGGGGGCTGGTGTAAAGGCATGGGGAGTCATTAAACAATTCAGCATGATGACATGCTCAGACCTGCATATTTTTAAAGGGGCCTTTGTTCTCATATCATTTTATATTTTTCATTTTTATATAAGGAACTCAAGCAAAATTTTTTTTTCTTTTCTTTTTTTATTGTTTTTCAGTACAGTTTTCTGTCAAGCAAAATTTTTATATTTGCCTGAATCATGCTGATGATTTCAGATAAATGCGTGCATACCCATGCTCATACACCAAGATAATAGTCCAATTTGCCTCAAGATTATCAACATCTCTCATTCTCATTTAGGTAAAATTTAGTTTGCACTCCTGGGCACTGACTACATCTACCCGATAACCCAATTTCACACTGATGTGTCACGGGGAATACATAGAGAGTCCTATCCCTACATACTAAGTGTGTGAGTGAAATTGCCTTTTTCTGTTGGAACGGGTGAGAACAACAGCCATTGCATCAAAAGATGGGTCAAAATGAATTGTCTGGGGGTATCAGCAGGGCTCCCTCAACAATGTCTGTAACATCCATTTCCTTCCCCCAATATCTTAGCATATCCAAAAATGGATTAAGTTGCTTTGACAGGCTTTATTTTTTATGAACCTCTTTGGCTATTACTTACTATGTTATTTTCCTCAAGGTGCTCATGGACTGATTTATGATTTCATTTAGGGGTTTGACTGGTAGTTTGGATACGCTAACTAGCCTACCTTTTCCCGGATCTGCTTTTGGCTGTTTTATCTCCAACACTAAATCAGCCTGCTTAAATTTCCCTGGTACATAAGTCTTCATGACAAACACTAGTATTGGAGGTACGTCCTGCCTTAGCTGGTTCACTGAATATGTTCAAATGAATCCCATCCAGCTCTGCTGATTTATAAATATTTAAATTGTATAAGTATGTTTTTACCTGCCTCTTATTAATTCTGTTTCTTGATATTCCTAGAGGTTCATTAATATTCATCTTACCAAGCTCCTGCTTCCTTCATTCCTTGTGTTAAAAGCAGAGACAAAATAGTAGTGTTGTAGTCACTCTTCTCTGCATCTTTCATAATATTTTCTCGCCCTGGTTTAGCAAAAGTAGCCATTCTTTTCTTGGGTGTAACATCCTATTTTATTTTTAGAAAGCTTTGCCATAATTTCTTGCTTCTTTTGCTTCTCTAATTCTGCCCTTTCAGCTGAATCCTGGAGTTGTATTTTCTCATGCTGCATATTCTTTCCCCCAAACTCTACACAATTGGATTTTTGCTTTTTTTCCCCAAAAGAAAACAGTTATACTTTAAACCTTGTATACCAGAATATGCTCACTGGTTATATAATAGCACCCACCAGCCACTTGTGTGTTCTTTTTCTAGAGGATGTACTTGAATGCCCACACCCATGTTTTTCCTTTCAATAGAACAACACAAGTAGTAATCATTCAGTTCCTGAAATATGGTTGGGTGCAGTCCATTAATTTCATAACATGTCCAGAAAATTGACCTGAAGCAAAAAGCAAGTAAATATGAAAGAGATTTCCAGTTACAAGTAAAGAATAATAAATAAAAAGTGGAAGAGTCTATAAATATACTTCATCAGAAACACATTGGGAATTTAAATGTGTTTTTAAGAATGCATACTTTTCACCACAATTTTTAAAAAGGATATATACTGTACTATTTTGTGAGTTTCAAGAATAGGCAGAACTGGACAATGGAGATAGAAGTTAGAATAGTGGTTACCTGAGGGATGAGTATTGACTGGAAAGGACCGGAGGAAGCTGAAAATGGTGGGCACGTATGTGCACATGTAAAAATTCAGCAAGCTGTACACTTGTGGTTAGTGCACTTAAAAATCAGCACACTATACTGTGTTATACCTCAATAAAAAGTAAAATAAAACAGTTGATTTACAAAGTCAATTGCTACATGGTATAATATATACTTGCAGTAATTATAGATTATATTTGAAGTAATCTGAAATATAATTATTTTAAGATTTTGAAATATACCCGCAGGTATTTGTCATTGGATAAACTTTCCTGCTCAGGAGGTTGGCAGAGTGGGAAGGAGCATGGTTACCATTTCCCGAGTGCCTGCTGTGCAACAGGCATTGCGCCCACAGTGTGTCATCGCCATATAGGGAAGGTGATATTATTCTCATTTTCCAGATGAGAATGCGAAGCCAGAAGGATCTTATGTAGTTGCCAAAGAACACATAGCTATCAAGAAATTAGAGATTTAAATTTGGGTTTCTAAGAATTCAGAGCTTATGGGCTTTCTCCCTCTTTATGTGGCACCCAGGTATCCTAAATGAAGATGAGTTAGTATTTTTATTAGTCATTTCTACTAACGGCAAGGTACTTTGGTACATGTAGCTTTTATATATTCCCATTGCTTCTTTTAGAAAATAAGTGAATGTATTTTTTTAAGATTTTTTTCACTCTTTATTTTCTTTTTATACTGAATTTATTCGGGTGACATTGGTTAATAAGATTGTGTAGGTTTCAAGCATACAATTCTAAAATACATCACCCGTATATTGTATTGTGTATTCACCACTACATGGAAATAAATGAATATAGATACATGTAAATGACTTATAAGCAATATTAGCTGATGTTTGTTTTATGTCTAGAATTTTTCTGGTCTTACACCAAAGTATCACCTTAAATAAGCAGAGGAAGTCTGTGAGATTCAAACATTTCTTTTCCCCATGATACTGATGAGGATGCTAAGACTCAAGAGATTGATTAGCTACTAGATTTCAAACTCTGGTAGTCTGGCTTCACAGTACCCACCCTTCACCAGTCCATTATATTGTGTACTAATGATGTTTGAAGAGTGCAACTGAAAGAAGAAATAGACCAATCAATTTTTTAAAATATGAAAACAATTTACAAGAACAATAGACATGAGTATAAGAAATATTTGTCAGATGTGCATCCATTATTAATATGATTTTGAGAAACAATATTGGTTTATTGGATCTTTCTGCTTTTTAGAAAGCGTAAGAGTTTAGAAATTGCATGGTATTAGGCATTTTTGCAAGGAATCACGCAATTGATGCCGGTACTCACATGAGTGGTTGAAAGCTGAGGTTTACATTTCTGCCAGTCATCTGTCTGTGGACTCATCACTTAAGAAGACAGGTCTAAGATATCTATTCCTCTCTTGTCTTGCTTTAATAATCATTTCTGGTACATCGGTAGCTGTCTCGGATCATTTCACTCCAGTTCCATTATTCCAAAGGTATTCTTAGGTGCAATAAAATCTATTGTTCTATTTAGGGTCAAATATTATCTCATCATAAAAGACTTTCCACCCCTGCTTTTTATTTCTAACAGATAAGTTTCACAAGAATAGTAAAACATTCAACTTTATACTATTCACCTAGATTTATCAGTTTATCTTACCACATTGGCTTTCTATTTCTATAAACGTATGTGTGTAAATGTGTGAGCATGTGTGTATAATGTGTGCATATATTAATGCATGCATAATTTTTCTGAACTATGTGAGAATTAGTTGTTGACATTGCAACAAATACTTTAATAGTCATCTGTTGAGAACATTTAAATTCTATGTAGTCCCTATATGATGACTATATTTGGGACATTTAAACTTAATTTAACATCATTTAATACTTTTCTCATATTCAAATTTCTCCAACTGTCCCAGTAGAGTCCATTATAATCACTTGTTTTTCTGATATAGGATTCAATTGAAGATCCCACATTGTAGTTTGTATCCTGCCTCTTTGGTCTCCTTTCATCTAGAACAGTTCCTCAGACTTTTTAGTGTTTCATGAATGAAGGTCTTTGTTTTAAACATCTTCATTAACCCTTCTGAGTTCCAAGCATTGTTCTAGGCACAGTCACTCATCAAAGCCCTGATTTGTTTCACAGATTATTCCATATTGAAATAATCTTGTGCACCTTGGAAAAGATGGAAATAATTTTTAAATACATCTTGGAACTTCAGTGATTCTCTCTCGTTCATTCAGTTAAACACGTTAGTGAGACTGAAGGACACCGAAGAGAGAGCTTCCATCTCAGCCTTTTAGATGCTCAGTTTCTGATTGCAGATGGAGGTAAAACATTTTTTTTTTCAGAAACAAGGTGATTTTGCTCTTCTGTGCCAGCCTGGGTTTTAGAAAGAAAGCAAAGTTCCATCCACTCCCTTTATTGCTAAAATCTGAGGAACTGGGGGAAATTAGGGACACTCCACAAGACATCTTGAGCAGGAAAACAAATTGAAATGCTAAGCATGCCTAATAATAAAATACTTTTCTTCCAAAAGTTACTGTTATGAACGTTTTTATCACCATCATACACAATTTCCTTAGATACCAGGGTGAGCCTTCTGAGAAAGCAACTCGGGGCTTCCTTGAAAAACAAGGAAATTAGCAATTGTTCAATAACCAAAAAGACAGTTATGTTAGAAGTTGCTGTGATGACATTGATGAGGCTGTCCCTGTGGCTTAATTTCAGTCACATTGAATTGGAGTTGATGTTGTGTTTTAAAATGAGTCAATATTTTAGGAGTTTTGAAGAAAAGATGTAAATATGCATTGTATGGACTGAGTTCTCTTCTGAATGCAAGTCTGCCAGTAGCAGGGTTTCCCATTTACTCTCCTCATTTCTTGATCAAACAGGAGTATTTTTCTATGAAGCAGAGCTTAAATGCTGTTTCTGGAAATCTACTTTCATTGCACAGAGAATTTGATAAACTATCAGGTTACACATTGCCATTAAGCAAATCAATATTGAGCATATCATCCATTAACAAATTAGTAGAAAATCTGAGTGTGTCTTCCCCAACTCTTGAAGGCAATGTCAGTTGTGAGCATTTTTGAAGATACATCATTTCATTGGCTAAAATAGAAAACCACCTCTGCAATAAAATTTTTCTATCCTTATTGTTCTGAGGAAAATTTTGTAATACTATTTATTGAGTACTTTTTGTTATACTGTATGAGTGATATCTTTTATGTACATTCTTTCATTTGATTGCCCACAGCTAAACTATGAGGTAAGATTTTATATTTTTATCTTCACTTACAGATGAGGAACTTGAGGCTCACAAAGGTTAGATAATACATGTGGTAAGTTTGGGAGTTGAGATCCAATCCAATGCAGATTCGAATTCCATAGATGTAGGGTAGGACCTGAGAGGCTATATTTTTAATAAACCCCCTAGAGGTGCTGATGCCTCTGGTTCAGGGACCATCCTTTGAATAACAAGGGTCTCATTTACTTCACAGTGGTTCCTGTGCTTGAGTATTTTATTTGCACAGGAAAAAGTAGTGGACCCCCAGCAATACACATGAGGACCTTAAGTGCAGAAACACCAGACATAAACTAGAGTATAATTCTATTACTAGTCTTTCAATTAGGAAATATCACACAAAAATTATTTTGTTTTTATAACCTGTAAATAAAATTTAGATTATAATTTAGGTGACAATATAAAATTGTTGTATAACTCACAAACTGCAATGTAAAGTCTATGAACTCCTGGGGTGCTCATGAAACCCAGGCTGAAAACAGGCGCACTACATGTTACATGGCAGTTTGTAAGTTTGTTGCACTGAATAATCCACCTTAATAAAGTAGCTGTTCTCCCAGTTTCCCTGGTTGTTGCTACATTAGTAAAAGAAAGGTTATTATTTAGAAAACCTTCCATAGATAAAACTTCTTTCCAAGCAATTATATTGGATTACTTGCAAAACAAACTTACATAATCTTCATTTTACATGCTTCCTTTCATCAGTATGTAAATAGATACCACTATAGGTAGGACAAGAAGGCAAGCTTTCCCATTTTTGATACTTTATTTAGAATGTGTTATTTATAGAAAATTCTGAAAAAACAGTTCTTATGCCTTTTCTGTTTTGTTAGGTTAGAGACAATGAAGGTTTCTAAATGCAGGATGAAGCTTTATTGCTGATAGGCAGGTTGGTACCTTAACTTATTTGATTGGTATTTTAACCTAAGTGAGTTTCATCGGTGAGTATGTTTAGTTGAGCAAAGGAGCCTGGAAAGGAGAGAAAGGAAGGGGCCCTGAGTTTTAGGAATGTGTGAATCTCAGTTTGTTTGTTTTTACCCATGCCCTCTTGAAGCAGTTTAGTATTTTGGTTTCAAAGACTGGTTCTGGAATCACACAAACCAAGATTTGAATCTTGACTCAGGCACTGACCAAATGTATGGACTTGGATAAATCACACTGCCCTCACTGATGTCTTTGGAAAGAAGAAGTAATAGGTCCCTAGCAGACATAGTCAGTACTCCCAAGCATGCCCTGCCCCCAGCTGCCAGTGGGTTTTCTCTCCCACCACATAGCACCTGCATCTCTGAATCTACATTCCCTCACCCCAGCCACCCAGTTTTGAAACAAAGATTGACAGGTGTGAGATCTAAATACTCTGATTCTCTTTCTTGATTAGGACAACTTTGAGGTGTGCTACACATACACTTTAGTGTGCATCAGGATCTCAGGAGGGTTTGTTAAAAATGCATCATGCTAGGCCCCACCCCAGAGATTCTCATTCAGCAGGTAGGGCCTGATACTTTGCAATTCTAAGAAATGCCCAGTCTAATGGCTGGTCTGGGGACCACTCTTTGAGAACCACTATCTCCAGAGTTCCCTGGAATGAAGCCAGTTTCCTAAATAATAAGACTTTGCTTATATTGCACCCTTGTATGACTCCCTCTCCTTCCCTTCCCTTCCCTGTCCCTCTTTCTCACTTCCCTCCTCACTCTCACCTGTCAGGCAAACATTTCCAAACACTTCCACATAAATTCTTAGTTTGCAAACCCAAACTAAGATAAGAGTTTACCTCATCGAGGTTGTGAGGAGAAGATAAATTAGCTCTTGTAATCAATACTTATTCTTCTCATCTTTGAAAATCACTCACTCATCTTGCACACCTTCCTAGCACTCAGGTTGATTTCATTATCTTTCTCATAGGTTATGTTATAAAACAATATGTAATTTGTACTGTGTCAAGTTAAAATATTACATATATATTTTAAACTATTTCTATGATAAAAAGATATATTTGTATATAATTTTTATATAATTTATATATATCAAACTACCTTTTCCAGAAGATGTGGTATCTCTTCTCAGCAAAGCTGTCCCACCTGCACACCCCAGCCCTTTTTGGCAATCACTAAAGTAGAATGGCCTGGGTCACAGGAGGAAGAGAGCCCCTTGGTCAGGTTGTTGCAGGTGTGTGCCTGAACAGAGAATAGCATTTAGTTTAAGGGTGTTTACCTGGAGACAGGGGGATAAGGTGGGCCGTGGTTGTCTTCTCTCCAGTGTGGGAAATGGGAACAGCATGGGGCATGACAAGGGTTGGCCTGTCTGGATCTTTGTGGTTTGTAAGAGTATGTCCACTGTACCTGGGACCATCTTTGAATACTTAGAATTTATTTGTTGATAACTGCATATTAAGGCAATATTCTGTAACAGTGAAAAGCATGGGCTCTAGAGTCAGATTGCCTGCATCACAATCCTGCTTCTATTCTTACTTGTTTTGGGATCTTGGGTAACTTTAAAACCATTCTCTTTCTATTTCGTCTTGTCATCTGTTAATACAAATCTTGTCATCTGTTAAATGGTAACTTAAGAAGGTTTTTATTTTCACCTCACTCATCCATGTAAAGAGGTGAATACATTCTCTAAGAAGTAAGAAGTCAGTAATGTTATGACTGTTGTTGTTTTTATGATAGTTATTATTGTTTTTTTGCTATTATGAGGACTAATTTGGTGCCAATCATTAGGCAATGGGGTGGCTACAAAACTGAATCATAAATCCCAGCACTGAAATTAATGTCTAAATCCTGGGGTACTGGCATAAAATTTGAGTGGTAAGGCAAGAAGGAGCTGAAGAAACTGCTGGATCTGGCTACCTGTGGAGTATCCTGCCCTGAGGCTCCTGACTGTGATCAAAGGCAGGAACCTCTGTCTTCCAGTAGGGTTGGTGTTGGCATCCCCATGCCCTTGCAAAACTTTGCATGGGTGCACTTTCTGCTAAGTGGCATTTACCAACTCACCTGTCTTTATTGGCTGATAAATACATCACCAATTGAGGACTATACTTGTTTGCAATTTGTAAACCAATCTGTTGTAGCAGGCAAAACTCTCTACCTACAATCCCACAGGTAAAAAAAAAATCATGATTGCATTTCCAAATTTTCTTAAATCTTTGCTTACCTTTTTCTCATCCTCACACAATGAGTCCAATTTCAGCCTTGGTCATGATTAGGACAGTTTTCTTCTCCATATTCTCTTTCCCCACCCTCTACCAAGGGTTCTGTGCAAAAGGCACCTAAGTCTCACATGGTCCCCAAGGAAGCATGGGGTACCATTCTATCACACTAAACAACCTTCTTGGGCTTGGGGCACTGGAATTGGGGCAGAGGTTGAACCTGAGTTCCTGGCTTCCAACCTCTTTAAGTATCCCAGAGAATCCCCTCTGGGGCCTTAGTGCCCTCAGAGTGCTGCCATGGTTAAGCCTAAAGTTCTCACTATTCGGAGGATCCCTAATATTTGTCCTTTTCCCCATCTTCTCTGAGAAATGCCTCTCTCTTCCCACTATGACCTTTAAAGGTCCTTCTCTCTCTCCACAAGATTCAGAAAACCCATAATAATTATTTCAGTGACTTTGGGTTTCCACAAAAGACAGAAATTGTGGCTGACTCCAGACTTCCCCTGAAAAAAGGATATCCAAAGTTTAGTTGTCTATTTGAAACGAGAATCATAAAATTAAAGGAAAAACCTGCAAAATTAAATACCATCCCCAAATTATCTTTCATTTTTCATTGGATTGAGAAGTTTCATTCATTAGCTTGACTTATTGAGTTCCCACTGTATGTCAGGCAATGTGTTGGGTGATGGGGGTACAGGAATGAACCAGACATAGATCCTGCTGTCATGGACCATTCAGAAGCACAAGGCAGGATACCCTGGACTGTGTCCAAATCCCACAGGTGCTAGAGATGAGAGCCAGCTGCAGTTGCCAACTTGGCCATATTATTACTTAATGTTAGTGAAACTCATAGTTGTTTTTATTTCTTTGGGTGTCACTTGTGGAGGCAAAGCTTGTGAAGACAACCATTTGGAAAGTCACAAGTGGTTATTATCAGGGCTTTATTGAGCCGAAGTTCCTGGCTGATGTATGCCACTTTTGAAAGGTGGCACTAATTGATTTTTACTACCTCTTGGCAGGAGTCCATCTTTTCTTAGAGTTTTCTTGAAGGGGCTAGAAGATTGAGGCCAATTATTAACCGATATTTTCTTTCTCACCCAGAGGCTCTTGAAATACCTATTGTTGGTGCTTAATTATGTTTGAATAATTTTTTTTGCTCTTACTGCTTCATCCAGGAGAGTTTTGTTTCTCCAATGAATGCCTGAGCTTCTTGAAAGCATAGAGCACATTGTGTCCTTGATTCACTCTTACATGAAGGCTTAAGGAGTGAAGCTATTTGAATTTATTTGCAATTTAGACTTTGGTTGATTTCAGCTTTTAAATTAAATTTCTTGGGGTAACACTGGTTAATAACATTGTGTCTCCAGTGTACAATTTTATAATACATCATCTGCCTATATTGTACTATGTGCTCTCCATCCAAAGTCTGGTCTTCTTTCACCATATATTTGATCCCCTTTACCCTCTTCATCCCCTCCCTACCCTTACTTCTTTCCCCTCTGGTATCCACCATCTTGTTGTCTGAGTCTATGAGTTTGTGTGTTTTATTTGTTAGTCACTGTCTGTTTTAATTCCCACTTATGAGTGAAATCATATGGTTCTTGTCCTTTTCTGTCTAACTTATTTCACTTAGCAGGTATTCTTCATGTTGCCACAAATAGCAATATTTTATCTTTTTTTTAAAACCCGAGTAGTATGCCGTTGTATGTATGTATACATCTTCTTTATCCAATTATCAGTTGAAGGACATTTGGTTGTTTCCATGTCTTGGCTATTGTGGATAATGCTGCAATGAACATGGGGGTATATATACCTTAACAAAAAAGTGTTTTCAAATTTGGGGAAGTAGATTCCCAGAAGAGGGGTTGCTGGGTCGTACGGTAGCTCTATTCTTAATTTTTTGAGGAAGCTCCATACTGTTCTTTATAGAGGCTGCACCAATTTACTTTCCCACCAGAAGTGTAGGAGGGTCCAGTTTTTTCCACATCCTTTACAACATTTGTTATCTCTAGTTTAATTGATAATAGCTATTCTAACAGCTATGACATGCTTATCTCATTGTGGTTTTGATTGCATTCCCTTATAGCTAATGAAGTTGAGCGTTTTTTCATTTATCTGTTGGCCATCTGTATGTCTTCTTGGGGAAAGTATCTGTTTGGATCTTCTGCTCATTTTTAAATTAGATTGTTTTTTGTTTATTTGTTTTTGAGTTGTATGACTTCTTTATGTTTTTTTTTCTTGATACTAGCCCCTTATTGAGAGTACTGTTAGGGGGTGGAGTGATTGAGCAAAAAAGGAAAAAGATTCATGGACATGGACAACAGTAAGGTGATTGCTGGGGGTGGGTTAAAAGGGGACTATGTGGTCATGGAAAAAAATAGAATAAAGGTTAAATAAAAAATGAAAAATAAAAAATTAAACAAAAAAGAAAATATTGTTTGAAAATATCTTCTCTCATCCAGTTGTTTGCCTTTGCATGTTGTTGATGGTTTCTTTTGCTGTGCAGAAGCTTTTTGTGATTACAATTTTTATACCATTCTATGTGAGGTATCCTATACATGTTATATGTAGCCCACTTGATCAATATTGCGCTGTTTAGGCTGTTTATACATAAATTGCCTCTCTGTGCCTGACTTATTATTTTCAGTAACTGTTAAAGGAAATATATAAGGAAATGACTTAATGTAATTGGCATGCAATAGATGGCTTGGCTGGGTTTCCTAAGTGGGAAAGCAGAAGGGATAGTGGTAGTAGAAGTAGGGAGTAGACCAACAACCATCCTCAGCTTGTCATTTCCTATTTATTTGTGGCCCAGATAGCACAGTTATCTGTAGCACACAATTGGTATGTGCTTGAGAATTAATGAGGGAAAACAGAGATGCAATCTACTACAATGTGTATGAATGTGGGCTTTGAGATTCTATGGACCTAACTATGAGTCAGTATTCTGCCTCTTGCTTTTTGGGTGATCTTAGGCTGGTCATTTTACCTCTCTGGTCCTCAGTTTCCTGATCTGTGAAGTGCCGGTACATTACTCTCTACTTCAGATGATTGTTAGGAGGATGAAATAAGTTAATACATGGAAAGTATCTATTCCTCAATCATTATTAGCTGTTATTATCGATTAAGACATCTTTCTACCCCCTTTCAGACATTTTACAGGTTCCCAGTGAAAAGCTACGAGAATTAGAACACTCAATCTGGACTTGATGCTTTGGTGCATGTAAGGAGATATTTAAACCAGCTGATTCAAAGAAAAAGGACCTAAGCTAATATGCATATATTAACCCTTCTGCCCTTCTCTCTCTTGCCTTGGCATGTGTGGGGGCTAACAAAAATTAATAGTTTTCCTCCCATCTTCTAAGTTCTTCTAGCTGGGCTAATAATCAAATTAGCAGAGCTAGATTAACAGGAGAAAGTCAAATTTTAGTACATGTGCATGGGGAATTCACAAAAGCATGAAAATTCCAAAGACAGTGAGGTAAAATTGGGTATGTGTATCACTTTGGACAAAGGAGAAGGTTGGGGCCTGATGGGATTTCAAAGAAAGTAGGCAATTTACAGGCAGTTGAAGAAGAAATAACATACATGGCAGGTAAATGTTTGCTAGACAACCCAGAAACAATGAGACACAGGGCTAACCTAGTAAACAGGCCCCTGCTAGATGCCATTCCCATCTACCAGATTCAATGCTGGTCAGGCAAGAGGAGAGGTTCAAAGTTTCTTTCTGAGTCTATTTCTTAATAACGTACTTACGAATCAATATCCCCAAAGGCAAAACTTCTGGCTCCCATCAGACTCAAGCTGCAACATCACCTCTTTCCTAGGTCATACCTGCTTAGCTGCAGATTTTGGACTTGCCAGGCCCCAAAATCATGGGAGCCAATTCATATAATAATTCTCTATATAACTCATATATACATCCCATTGGTTCTGTTTCTCTGTACAACCCTGATTAATATATTACCACATCCACCCCCACCTTTTTAAAAAGTCTGATGCAAACTTGTTTTTAGATATGTCAATTGGACAAGGGAGAAGATGAGACATGAGTGTGGCTTTTATTCCATCTTACTTCCTCCAAATAGGGCCTCTTATCTGTGCCCATGCAACTGAAATTTTGCCCTGGTTTTAGAGCTCTGTGTGATGCTCAATCATCCAAGATAACAGATTCCCAAGGGAAGATTAAGTTCAGCATACTTCCCTTAAAAAGGCATTCCCTTAAAAAGGGTAGAAGCAAAAATTAGACTAACCAAAATGTGTCATTTCTGAAGCTATCTGGTTAATCCATTCCTTAATATACAGGATTAGGCAAAAGTAGGTTTACAGTTGTTCATATGGAAAATAATATAATAATTAACAGAAAATAATACAAGAATAAATTCTGTGCTTCATGTACCCACAATCGTAAACCTACTTTAAACCCAACCTGTATTTTGGAAAATATTCACAAGCAACTTTGGGAATGTTTAAAGGAAATTCTAATTTTGAAAGCACAAAAGCTAAGCTGCAAACACAAGTTTTTCAATATGATCATGTTGATTCAATTTTCTGAAATTCTGGCCAATTTCTTCTATTTCCGATTTTATTCTAATAGCACTAATCTATCATTTGCTTTTAAGACTAATTTTCCAACTGGTATTCTCTACAAACAATCTAAACTACCATTGGAATGACTTGCATTTCCAAGTGCATAATTGCTTAATATTTTTTTCTGAGGTGACGGTTATGCTTGGGTAAGCTTCTTGAAGTTTTACACATTTTTAATAATCCAACACCCACTTACTTGGGTTTTACAGTGTAGTTAGCACTTTGACTAACATACTTCTTAGCTCCTTAAAAAATTATGTATTTTTATGTCTAACATATTATAATAGGATTCATTTTACATTAAATTAATATAGCTTAACAGGACATGATATTTGCTGAGAAAAAAAGATCTTGCTCATCTTTTTAATTTATTATTGAGCTTGCATGGAGTATCAACAAAACACTTAGAAATGTACTTGGAGAAAAAACACTCCTTGACAACCTGCATTTATTTTCAGGAAGGTCACCAGAGTATTGCTAAATTTAGTGGGTCTGCATGACTACTCTTACTTATTATTGACTTTCATCAGTATTTTCTGCATGGGCTTCTCTTGGAATGGTCTTCAGATTTTAGATGCAAATAGGATGAAGCTAATATCTGCTTGACTGGTGGCTTCGGGTAGAGTTGAAAGAAATGCTGGCTGCTGTGTGTTCTAATCCCAGAGGCAGCAGTGGTGAAAAAACAAGTGGAGGGGCCAGGAAGAATGTCCCAGGAAAAAGTCATTGAGGAGCTACTGGACTGAATATAGGTTTTCTTAGGTGGTAGCATGAAGAGCAAACCCTCCAGGATTATCTATTTTAGGATAACACATTTTTTACAGAAGCCTTGGTGTTAAACACAAAACAAACTGCAGTTCTCATACATCTGTGTTCCAGATTCCCTTTCCAATCCCCTTTGACAGCAAAAGCACTGATTTTCCTGAGCACTTTAGCTCAATGAAGGACTGAGGTAAAACTAGCAAAAACAAGAGAGATATTAAAATTCTGTGCTGCAGTGAGGGGTTATGGAAAAAATGTCTTATGTTTAGGTTTTAAAAATCATAAGGTAATGAGTATAAATAAGAAAACCGACACTGAACTAAGCATCTCATTGGTGCTCTTGACAAACTCTAGTTGGCTTCTCTTTAAAAACTAAGTAGAGTTGTAGAAGCTAATTAATTAAAACACAGAGACCTTTCGTTTTGCTTTATATATTTGCATTTGTTTTTCTCTATTTACGAGGAAGTAAAAAATGATTTTTGGCTAAAGGGAAATATGTGTTGGGGGCCAAATGTGTTTGGTTATACCTCATTGTCTGCTTTGCAAAAACATTATGTTCATAATTTTCCTATGTAATGAGTAATTTGTTGGTAAGGAAAAGGGTTACGATGTTGGGAATGGAAAATAAGGAGTCCCTGGCAAGTCAAAACTTCATATTCATTTCACATTAGACTGTAATTTTTCCCCATTGTTTCTCCCCACTGCTTTCTTGTGTTAAATTCTGAAACTCTAAATTTGTAGCTCTACTTTCAGGATTAAGGTGATATTATGTGGAGCATAAGACTCACTTTCTTCAAATCAAACCATCTTAGTTTCTGTTTTTTAATTTACCATTGATTAGTTTTTAAACACTCCTTTAAAACACTGTTTATCTTGTGGATGAAAAAGGTGGCCACATACTAAGCCTGACACGCTCAAGGGAAGCCTATAGGGCAACCTCACAAACTCAGAGACCTAAAAGTAACCACAAAGGATGGTCTGAAATTACAAGTTCCTAACTAAAGGTGAGTCGTGGTGGGCAGTCCTGTCCTAGGTAGGTACCTTTCTGACAAAGTCAGTCTTTACCTTAACTGAGCCTTTCTATTGTCTTTTCTGCATCTGACATATCTTTGAAATGTCAGAGTAATCTCCTTTTCTATATCCCTCAGGGCACATTCTCCTACCAGGATACCCGACCACAGAACCCATCTTGTTACCTTGTCCAAATACCATCTCTGTGTGCTGTAAATGTTAATTGTGAACTATCCTGTACTCACCAATGCAAAGACTGTCTCTCCATTTTCCTCTTTATCCAGTCTCAGACACTTCCCTGTTTTGCTTTCTCCAGCCTCCCTAACCTATTGCCAATGGATTTTCTGTAACCCCCTTACATGTGTCCCTTTGATTCTGATGTCTAAAATAAGTGTAAAACTGTCATTTTCTGGAGCATTTTCTCAATCCATTGAAATTTTTCTTCCAGGCAGTTGTCAGTTTGGCTCCAATGAACTCATAAAAATTCTCTACTGATTTGGACATTTCTTACGTCCACAATCTTGATACTGAGGGGTTCTTTAAGTTTTTCCCCTGAGAAGAATGCCTGTTTACCAAACAGCATTTGGGAAGAAAGCTCCTGAATGGGCATATTTATTCACCAACTGCTGTCTGTACTGGTTGAGGTTTCTCCCAGGGGTGTTGAATTCCTGCCATTTCTGAATGCCTTGCCCAAGGGCTATGCAAGCTCCCCTGGTGTGGAGGGAAACTGCCAGACAGAGAAATAGAAAGGCTGGGCATGGCAGGTGAGGGGATCTGTCAGCATGTCTGGGGACTGTGCTTTGCAGCTGAAGTGGACCACAAGGGTGAATAGACTGAGGAGACACAGAGTGGCCAATGATCAATATTTAGAGTATGGTCTCATTTAATCTTCCCAGTAAGGTAGGTAGTAGTGAGAGTGAGGACCAGGCTAGGGTCAGGTGAATGAGTGCCAAAAAACTCAGCAATCCAGATAAATAATATTTTAATACAATACTTTCAAGGCCCAAAACTAATGCAAAACATGTGCTAAACAAATATCAACATTTTAAATAAAGACAGAACCAATCCTGTACTTGCATGACTCTGCCCCACTCATTCACCTAACTGGAAACTTTAGTTCCAATAAAACTTTATTTACAAAAATACGTGGCTGTCAATTGTCAATTTGATTTCCTAAAATCATGCATTAAAGTATGATTTATCTTAACTATTAAGTTTTTTGACACACTCTTAAATTTTGCTCTTGAGGCTAGTAACTCACTTGCTACACTCTACTCCGTGCCTTGGTACCATTATTATCTCCATCTTCCAGATGAAGAAGCTGAGGCCAGACATTTGAAGCCAATGGCTCTCAGTCACATTAAGTGATGCCAGACTAAGCATAACCACCAGTGCAGACCTCTCTCTCAGTCACTGCCTTTTGGTGGCTATGTCAGGGAGGTGTAGAAGTAGTGTGATTCCCCACTCTGAGCCACTCACCTAAACTCTCTTCTATTTTGGATATATTTGTGGTTAGCAGGCGCATAGCTTTGGTGAACAAAGTATTTTAGAAGTAAAAATAATACAGAAGTTCTAACTGGCTGCTATCACACTACACATAGATGGATCAAACTGAAAACTTGTCACTTATACAGAGGTTTATTGACATGTTGAAGCTGCATGTGTTAATTTTACAACTGTAGAGTAAAACTTGGGCATATATGTGTGCCATAAAAAGAAAAGTTGGGCACACTATAATTTTTCAATATCTAATAATTACTTATGAATGTACCTGATTTTCCATTAGCTAAATGGGCTTGCCGAAAAGAAGTAATAAATATTGCATCGTTGAGTTCTGTCACTTTTTAAAGGGGGGGCTGGACATGAAATCATCTCTTTTAATACAAAGGCAAAGACAAGTGACTTTAGAATTAGTGAAAGGTACCAGATTGGACAGCTTGCTTCTGCAGCCTTGTCTCCACTCCACATGGACTTACAGAAGGTTTATAATATGGGCTTGTACATTGATTGACAGCCTGACTGATGGCTTGCTGGGCACAGATCTTAAGAATACAAAGCAGGTAAATTGTAAATGTTGATTCAAAGCACCCCATAACACAACCAGCTCTTTTGTTTTAGTTTCCCCACAAATAAGATGGGGCAAGTTTTTCCCCATTGAAATGTCACGGATGCTGTCATGCAGTTCTGGAAGACTTGGAAAAACACTTCTGGAATTCTGGTCTGGCTATTTTCATGGCAAGACTTAATATTGATAGGTGCCAACTGTCTTTTTCATTAGTGACCATGTCATTTCTTTGGTTGCCTCTTGATGGATATGACAACCATTTCTTCTTAACATTCAGGCAGGGATATTTTTATGTTGCCCATTTGGATAGGAGTTTATTTGCCCCTTTACTTGAAATAATTCTACAGGTTCATAAGACAAGTGATTTTGTTATGTCCCTACTGTAGATGCCAAAGTGAACAGATGTCCACTGGATAACTACATGTTGTGTTTAAGTCCTGACTTCTTAGAAATGGGACAGTCCACAGACATTATCTATTGAGTTTCTAATGTTAATTTGAAATGTTGGCTGTTAAATGGACAGAGAATAAGTGAATCCTAATGTGTTTTAGTAGCATAAAATTAGAATGGTATAGCTTGATTGACAGCAGTCTAATGTTATTAGAAATTCTTATCTAGTTAAAAAAGGGAGGGGAGCATGTTTCTTCAAAGTCACAATCTTCATTTTTGTATTTGTAAATTATTAAACATTCTATTAGAAAAATAATGAGGAGCTGCAGATTAAATGGCAAAAGCATAGTTAGTAAAAAATGTCTTTTGATAATTTTGATCTTAGAAATGTAATAGGTAAGGATTAGAAATAGTCTGGTTGGTTCCTCATCTTAGTTCTTTTTATTGCAACATAGGGTGAGTCCTGGCACTCAACCCAATACCAGAACAGTAAGCCTAGAATTAAAGACATTATAAATAAATGGAAAATGTCAGAATCAATTTACTTACTTGCTGAATGACTGACATCTGTGGAAAGAATATTGTGCTATAATCTTGAGAACAAAGGAAATACAAGAGCTGGTCATTGCCAATGGGAAAACAAATGGAGGTATACAATAGATGTGCAGTTCTGTACAGCTGCAATATAGATGGGTAAAATGAAGTGCTAAATTGTATATTGGAGACAATCTGAGAATAATGGTATCTTTTAAAGATGTTAATTGTGATTATGATTAATTAATGGATTTTAAATAGAAAGAGTAATTGTAGTCAATCAGAAAATATGAAACCTGATATGTTATGCTCGCAATGTGTAGTCTTATACTACTACATTCTGGCAATTCCTTCTCTAGTCCTCTTTCAGTTTTGGGTCTGACCATTAAATGTTGGAGTTCTTTAAATCATCTCCTTTTCTCAGTTTTTACTTTCTCTGTCTGCAAATTCTCATCCATGCCCACGGCTTCAATGACCTATTATAAACAGATGTTTCACAAATGGACATGTTCAGCCCAGAAAACTCCTCTTGCTTCTGACCCACATAGCCAACTGCTTCATAGATATTGCTTCTTGGCTGTCTCAAAGGCTAAAGGAACACTTGCACTAAACTGGGATTATTATTTCATTTCCTTCCAAACTTAGTCTCCTTTCAATATTTCTTAGCTTGCGAAATGGCCCCAATATCTATCTGACTTATTTAAGGCAGGTGCAAGCCAGAAGGACACTGGAGTTCATTGCTGATGCTGCTTTCCTCCTCAAGACACTGTCCAATTCATCCTCAGGGCCTGTCGATTTTACCTTCTAAATGTCTCACAAATCTGACTACGTCTTTCCACTGTACTGCACTTTATGTCCTGGTCCTTTGTTACTTATTGTCATAGAATCGTGTTTCCTTCTTTTATAACAGTTAGTAGTTAGTTGCATCAGGCAGAGCTAGTTTCTTACTCATCATTCATGCCCACCTTTCTCTTTAGTAACAGGACCTGAATTTTGTTCAGGTATCTGCCCCACCCTATGTGACTTAGGAGAGGATGATGTTATTTCCATCTCATAGTAAATTTTGCCAATGATTGATTGGGAGTGGATATATAACCCAGTTTGGGCCAATGAAACAAAAAGGGATGTGCCAGGTGGCTCTGGGGATGGTATTTCTTGATGTTAAGGGGAAGATTCAGAAGATACGACTCCATTTTTTGCCTTTGCTGACCAAGATGAGTGCTTGGAACAGCTCCTTCCACCCTGTGCCAGATTGAGCATGGGGACCCCAGAAAGAGATCAGCAGCCCTGAGACACTGGCCAACAAGTGGAGTCACCTTCCTGCAGACCTTCTCATGAGAGGGAAAAAAATGCCCATATTATTTTTGCCAATTGGAGGTAAAGATTTTCTATTACTTGAAGCCAGAGCTATCTTAATGCACACAATTATTTCATTATCAACTGTATGATTATTTGATTAATAAAAAGACCAGTTCCCATCCTCCTCCATAACTAGACTCTATCTATGTCTGATTTGCTCACTGTTTCATTCTCTGTATAGAGGACCATGTCTGCACATAGTAGAAATTCAGGGAATATTTGATGGATGAACGAATGCCTTAGTCAGGAAAAGGGAAGGTGAATGTATAACAAGAAAAGTAATAACACAAATCGATGTTTGACCAATGCCAGTGACTGGTAGGAGGAACATGAAAGAGAAGTAAACCAGGGTGGTCTGGGTGGTTGCAGTGATCATTGTAGAGAAGAGGAGAACTTTAAGCACTGGCTGGATTTGGACAGACAGAAATGGTGGCAGTGAGGGAAGGCTACACAAGGAAGGAATCCAAGGGAAAAGATGTAGAGAAAGACTGAGAACATTTTGGTTAGCACCTCAGCTTGAAACTTCAAAGACCTTGTGAATTCACAGCAGGGGTATGTGAAAGCTATGTATAAAGAGTGTGAACTTGTTCTACTTGAAATGGAGAGTTCTTAAAGATTTTTGAAAAGGAATATGACTTGATATTATGTATCCTACTGATATTTAATTCCTGGATGGGGGTGACCCTCACTTGATAATCCCAATTATTAGAGAAAGAGGAAACCCTGTGTCCATGATTTTATAATTATACATACAATGGGTAATGCAATTTTTAAAAAAATCTTTCATTTTAAACTTTTAAAAGCATGTCTCTCTAGTTGAAATTGAAAGAATAATTGCATACATGGTATCTTACCTGTAGGCAGATTTCATAGTCATTCATTTTCAAGTATCTGATGTCAGTAATTTAAGTAATTTAAGTAAGACTTCCAGAACATTGTTCCTCTGTGTTATAATGTCAACCGCTCAATAATTTCAAATTGATTTCATTGCTATACCTAATGGAAAAAATCATTTTAACTACTCTACCCCTTTTCCCTAAGGGGAAATGCTCGGGGGATCTACCTTGCAATAGTTCTCCTGATGTCATGATTTGATTTTATGTGCCTCTTCACTCTGTAAGGAATTTGAAGTCAAGCTTTAAATATCTTCAAATGCTAGTTGAAAAAACCTAGTATCTTTGAAAGTTAAATTACTTTGTACTTTAAAAACAGAAATTTCACAAATAATTTTTTGGAGTGATTCATTTGAAGTAGTTACAAATTATTGTTATTTTTTTTCTAGTTTTAGGACTTTTTAATATTTGCAATTTGGTACATACTCTTTCAGAAACGCTACCTATATATGGACATATATATGTAGCATTTGTGTATATATGTGTGTATATAATATATATGTAAATAGGATTATATTCCTCATCATATTTCTTAACCAAAAAATAGTTTGAGCCCTGGTCAAATACCTCAGTTTGTTAGCGTGTCATCCTGATATACCAAGGTTGTGGGTTTGATTCTGGGTCAAGGCACATACAGGAATCAACCACGCATAAATAAGTGGAATGACAAATCAGTGTCTCTCTCAATATCAATCAATGCATTAATTAAAAATGTAGTTTGAACTATAGAAACTATGCTTTGATTATTTTAACTCCTATTTCTCAGACTATTATTAGTCTGATTTCTTTAGTTTTAAGTAACAAAATGGGAATTTGGTTAATGTAAGCCAAAAACAAAGGGAGGATAGGGTCTCTGAATCCAGGGGAAAAGTGAAGCCTCAGGAAGGGCAAGCAGGGGTGTAGAACGGCAATAAGGGGGTTCAGAGGTGGTAGGGGACAGGAAATAGTGTGATCCCCTGAGGACACTGCCAATAGGGATAAAGAGGCTCCATTTGTTTTCAGGTTTTCCTTTTGGCTCATGATTCAAATCCAGGTGGGGGGAGAAAGGATGAGTATGGTTAGCCTAGCTTGAGTCTCCTGCCTGCATCTTCCCATCAAACCTGAAGACACTGGGGAAGGGGAAGTCCAAGGGAAGTCCAGGTGCTCCTTTCAAAGGAAGAGAGCCACTCACGGATACAGCCCAAATAAAAACACGAAATGTTACTTATAGCACCCTACGCCTGGATGCTTAGGTGTCATTGATCTCCAAATTTATTTCTCTCAAATTCAACCTTCACACTGGCTGCTAGAATGATCCCCACAAAACCTTAAACTGACTCCTATTCTCCCCTGCTTAACACACTTCACCGACATCTTAAGGACCCAGTGATTTATTGGTGTCACTTCTCACCTCTCTCAGCCTAATCTTGATGCTCCAGCCTCACAAACTGCTTAGAGCATCTTCTGTCTTAGCTCTTGACTTCTCTCCCTGCCACAAGATTTGAGTTCTCATTCTCTGGGTTCTTGTCTGCATATATGTCCATCACTGGTTTACCACATGGGGCTATAATCATTGGCTTAAGGGCCTGTTTCTTGCCGGAGAATTATTTTCATTCATTTTTGTATCTCTAGGCATTGCACTACGCCTGACTTCAGTATTATTTATGGTATGTCTTAGTAAATTTTGCTGAAAGAGTGAGTGATTACAATATATTTTCCATTGATATTCCCCTACAGATAACCATGGCAAAGCCTTGATGTCTGTAGTAACTACCATCTTTTTAAAAGCTAACTAGCCTCTAACAGTGCTGTGTTATTGTTCACTCAAATTCCTTAAATTAAAAGGAATTTTTGTTAAGGAACTCTATTTCCACTGTGAAAAGCATCCTATTCACACTGTGGGGGGAAATGGAGACAACTGTACTTGAACAACAATAAAAAATGTGAAAAAAATAAATGTTAGATTTAACAGGAAGAAAAAGAGTCCTGTTCATTTCCATTTGCTCAGGCTTATTTCTAACATTTCCTTACTATTTCAGGACTATAGAGGTGAAGATGTACATTTCCATAGTGAGGGATATATTGCTAGATACTTTTCTAAAGTAGAAACTGGAAGATCATGGGGTAACTGGAATAACTTAGATTTCTGCATGTTACTCTGCTCTCTCAGTGCCAGTAATTTCATACTGCTCCTCTGCCAGAACGCTCATCTCCCTTGCCCCCCACCATTGTTTTGCTACCAGCAGCACATTGTAAGCTCCTGTGAATTTGTTGACTTTAACCCCCAAATCCTTTTAAGCCTTTTTGTTCTTTAGAAGAATTTTCAGTTTATGTCTCTGCTTCATAGTATTTTCCCCAAAGTGTATTGTTTTATGTTCTTGTAAATTGAACTCATCACACTTAAACTTGTGTGCCTCTCCAAGGTCTCTAGATTATTCTGTTGATCTATTTTTCACTGTTTATGATTTTCTGCAAATAAGAATAATGCACAATTTACTTTATGCTTCAGATCATTAATAAAGATATTAAATAGCATGTGCTTCAGTGTTTGCCTTCTGGCACCCTACTTTTCCCAATTTGACTCTGGCTTGTTAACAGTTATTTTTTATTCTGTCAGTTTTTTTTTTCTTGTTAAAATGTTATTACAATATACCTTTATTAAAAACGGAAAGTAGATTTTAACCCTACGTATTTTCAGCTCCAAGGAGGAGATAACCAATATAAATTATGTCAAAGGACATCTTTTTATTATTCTCTTTGAAATATATGTGTTTGGGAAAAATGTTAATTGATTATTATAATATTACTAAGATTATACTATATTAATAGTTGCTAACACTTATATAATATTTGAAATGTTACAGAACTGTCCTATGTATTATAGATGAAAGCTTATTTATTACTCACTACCAGTATATGAGGTAGGTACAGGTATTTTCCCTATTTTGCAGATGAGGAAACTGAGGCACCATGTGATTGATTAGTCACATAATTAGGAAGTGGCAGAGCTGGGACTGAAACCCTGGGCTTTGGTTTTGGAATCTGAGCTGTTAACCATTACACTACATTAAATGTAAACAAGCCTCCCTAAGTGACAGATACGGAAATGAACCAGACATGGGTCCCACCCCAAGATGTTGGCAGCATAATACAGGCAGCAATGTGTCTCCCTCTTCCTTCTTCATCCTCTCCTCAATCAATCAGCAATCAGCTTTTACCTTGTTATGTTTCTTCTCTCCCACCCCATTACCTTAACCTTGTTTTAGGACGTAATTATCACATGCTGAAATTTCTAAGCAATCTTCCCACTTCTGTCCCTGATTCCATCTTGGCCTTTAAAACCTTTTCTCCACAATGCAAACTGAGTTATTTTATTAAAGACTCAAGTATAATTTCATATTTTTCCAGCCTAAAGCCCTCAGATGGCTCTCGGGAAAAAATTCCAAGCTCCTCAGCAGTTATCCAAGGCCCCTATCCCTAACCTTTTCTTGCTTCCTCCTATGAATTTCAAAGTCTATACAATTCATTTTGTACTCAGCTGAGTCTAGTCCTTTGAATGACCTGTTTATTCATTACCCACCACTTGTAATTTTCTCACCCGCTTCCTAAAATATTCTGATTGTGTGCCCATACTCGGAAATGGGGAGTGGGGTGGGTCTACCTCACACAAAATGTAGAGTCTACAATGAAAAAAATGTAATTTCCTCCACTGAAATTAAGGGTGCGTTTGCCAGAATAATGGGAAGTAGATGCTGGTCATGAAAACACAGTAGATGCCCATCTTCCATTAACCATCATGGGCATGGAGTAGGCACTCAAAACAATAATGATTTGTTTTATTAAGGATAATGAGAGTATAATAGATACTACATAGCGCTTTTTATTTGAAAATCTCCAACTACCTTAACTAACTTATAATTTTGAATAACTTCTTTTGGATAATTTTGAATAACCTCCCTAACCAATAATTTAAATTTAACTTAATATAAAGAGAAAGTGATTTGGGAAGATGTCAGGTGATTGAAAATCATTAAAATGTCTGTAAGAAAGAAATTTGAATTTTCTTTGCAACAGAACATTTTTTAAGTAGTGCTTCATATAGAATATTGCAACTCAAGAAAGAGTCTTAAAATCACTCCTTAGCTGAGATACAGGTATGGCTCCCCTGCTTATCTACTTGACAATTTATCATTATGATGAGACAAGTGTCACGACTGAACTGGACCCAGAACTGTAAAATTCAGTCGGTCTGTTTCGCCTGAGTTCATCCTAATGCCATGTAGAAGTTATCTAAAAGGATGTGGTCAAGGTGTTTGTCATTTATCATTTGAAAATGCTCCCCAATCTCGGGAGGATCTTAGCGTCATTGGCAAATCAAGTGAGAACCAAAGCTCACTGAATGTAAGCATCCCACATTTATGCAGAATAAATTTAGGTTTTGGGCTTTAAATATTTTATAACAATCAGTTATATGGGTGAACCATGGACCATTAAGTAATATTTATCATAAACCCTGCCACCTCTAGATGTGTCTGGGTTATTAGCCTTAGAAATGGTTGTGCTTTGGGGACAATACAAACCTCTCCGTCCCCTCAAGACTTCTGACCTTGAATAATATAGGTAGGGAATGAAAAATGTTTAGGGATAAGAAAAGACATGAGCATAATTTCTATCTTCAAGTGAAGTATTTCTATGTAATCAATATTCTCAGACCCTTGAGCACGTCTTGAACGATGCTTATTCAGTGCTGATTTCTTATTAAAGTAGCATTTGTTTGGCTTTCACAAATAATCAATTATTTTGCTGGTAAAGGAGACCAACAATTGTTCTGAAGTTATTGACATCTTAACCCAATCTTTTCTAACCCAGTCTAAATCTAGATTTTAGTATCAATGGACTACTGAGAAACCAGAATTATCAGAACAGGTTGGAAAGATACCAAATGCTTTTTAAGGAATAAAAGTAGGTTGCTGATCTTAGATTTTATTAGATATTAAAAGGCTGCAACATTTTTTCTATTGTCCCATAATTTGAGTAAAAGAATACTGTTTATTATTAGCTTGTAACAAAGTGCCTCCAAAATTCAGAGGTTAAAATGACCAGTTTAATTTGCTCATGATTGAGTAGGTCAGGAAATAAGGAAGGGCTTAATTGGGCAGTTCTCATTTTGGGTCTTATGTGGTTACAGTCAGATATTGACTGAAGCTATAGATTCTGGAAGCTTGACTGGGTGACTCACACATATGGTTACAGCTGATGCTGACTATTGGCTGACTATTGGCAAGGCTGTATATTGGACTGCCTACACATGGCATCTCCAGCACAGTGGTGTCAGGAAGTCATATTTCTTACATGACACTTGACTTTCCACATAGTTAGCTTCCCAACACAGCAGAGCAGAAGCTACACGGCCTTGTCTGACCTAGCTTCAGAATTGTGCGGCATCCCTTCCACTGCCTTCTTGTGGTGAAAAACAAGTCACTAAGACCAGTCCAGATTCAGAAGGAGGGGATATAGATCCAAGTTCTCAAGGGAGGAGTGTCAAAAAAGTTCTATACATGCTATAAAACCATCACAAAGGGTCTTCAGTGGGCACTCGGAAATATCTTCCTTTTGTTGCTCAAGGTACTTTCTAGGAGTATCCACTATCCATCTATTTCAACATTCTTCATAATACTGGAAATTGTGAAGATAGGATTTTGCCTCAGTATTCCTCACTGAGGCCCAGCATCAAATACCAATGTATTATTTCTCTTCTGAAACAGAGCCAACTGCTGTAGGGGGAGAAGAAGAATTGAGAAGCATTTGGATCTGACTCAAGAAATTGTGATGTTAAATCCACCTGTAATGCAAAACCAATCTTACCCAGTGCTCTGTAAATTCTCTACTGAGTTTGACAAAAAATTTATTTTTAACCTAGCAAATGAAAAACCCATTGAACTACCTCGTTCTTGAATAGCAACATATTAAAGATAAATATGAGGCCATGAATGATATGTTGTCTGCTTTGTAAAATCAAGAGAATACAAATTGTGCAGTGTTTTTTTTTTTTTAAATAAGCAATTTCCTTCTATAGACCTTTAATACTAGCAAATCTGTAAAGGTTTCTTGCTGACCTAGATTATCCTATAGAAAAATGAATTCTTTTCAAAAAGTCAACATTAAAATTCACATTATTCAGGGCTTTCTTTTTCATGGTTTATCTGAGAGCCTGCCTATAAGAGCTGTTTTGCTCCACATACAATAGTATCACTATTGGCTTTAGCTCAGTTGGCCCTAAGGTGTTACCTATTATACAGAAGAGTTTGATAGTTCATTAATAAACTGATAAAGGCTCCAATACCTGCCCTAAATTTAATTTCTCTCCTTTGAGTTATAGTCTTTCAGATATGATACAGTTTGCTAATACTATTCTACATACAACAATGAGGCAACTGCTTCTTAACAATTGTAGTGGACTCCTAACTCTAATAGGACTAAATCTCAGAGTAGACATAAAGAGGCTTTATTTTAATGGCATCCTAATGAATAATAGACTTCATATTTCAAGCAAACAAATTAAAGCATGTATTTCATTTGTATCTGTTGAAAGAAAATAATTCTCCTTGACTTATTACAAGTGGAAAATAAGATAACCGTGAAAATTATTTAATATTGCTTTTATTTTCTGCTTCTCAGGCCAAAAGAAGTCTGGCAGGCTCTTTCTAAGGTCCTTCCTATTACCATGTTGATTGAAAAGCAAAACAAAAGTACTCTCATTATCTCATTATTGTTTCTATGTTTCCATTTTAAAAATGACAAAATTTTAAAATGTGGTGAGTTTTCTGCTTGCAAGGGAAATAGTTTCAGGAAAAAGAGACAAGAATAAAAATATAACTTATCTCATTGCACTAAGATTATATTTTATATCCTTTTAAATTAATTCCTCTAATATATATGTGCTATTACTGTTGTCCCAATTTTCCCCCTTTGCCTCCCTTCACCCAGCACCCCATGCTCCCTCAGGAAATCCCCACACCATTATTCATGGCCCTGTGTCATGCATGTAAGTTCTTTGACTCCCCATTTCCTATACTGTATTTATATCCCATGGCTATTCTGTAACTACCACTTTGTAACTCTTAATTCCCTCACTCCTTTACCCATTTCCTATACTCTACCGGCACCTGGAAACCACCAAAATGCTTTCCAAATCCATGATCATGTCTCTGTCATTTACTTACTTTGGTTTTTCAGATTTGTTGTTGCTAGATCTGTATTTATTGCCATTTTATCATTCATAGTTCTGATCTTCTTCTTTTTCTTAAATAAGTCCCATTAACATTTCATATAATAATGGTTTGGTGACGGTGAACTCCTCTAGTTTTTTCTAGTCTGGCAAGTTCTTTATCTGCTCTTCGATTCTAAATGATATCATTTCTGGGTAGAGCAATCTTGGCTGTAGGTGCCTGCTCTTCATGACTGAATAATTTTTGCCAATCCCTGCTAGACTGCAAAGCTTCTTTTGAGAAATCAGCTGACAGTCTTATGGGAATTCCCCTGTAGGTAATAAACTGCTTTTCTCTTGCTGCTTTTAAGACTCTCTCTTTATCTTTAACCTTTGGCATTTTAATTAGGATGTGACTTGGTGTGGTCCTCTTTGCATCAGTTTTATTTGGGGCTCTCTGTGCTTCCTGGACTTGCTTGCCTATGTCCTTCACCAAATTAGGAAATTTTCTTTCATTATTTTTTCAAATAGATTTCCAATTTCTTACTCTTTCTCTTCTTCTTCTGGCACCCCAAGGATGTGAATGTTGGAATGTTTGAAGCTGTCCCAGAGGCTCCTATACTATCCTCATTTTTTAAAAATCTTTTTTCTTCTTGTTGTTCTGATTGGTTGTTTTTCCTTTCTTCATGTTCCATATCATTGCTTTGATTCTCAGCTTCATCCATTCTACTGTTGATTCCCTGTATATTGTTCTTTATTTCCATTAGTATATCCTTCACTTCTGCCTGGGTCTTTTTCATGATGTTGAGGTCCTCACTAAATTCCTCAAGCATCCTTATAACTGGTGTTTTGAATTTGGAATTTGATAGATTGATCATCTCCATTTTGTTTAAATTTTTTTACAGAGTTTTGATTATGTTCATTCATTTTGTTGGCCTCCTCGTGTTTGTTTCTATGTAGTAGGTAGAGTTGCTATGACTCTCTGTCTTCACAGCATGGCTTAATGTAGGAGGTGTCTCGTAGGGTCCAGTAGCAGAACTACCCCTATTACTGAAGCTTGAGGTGAGCCCTCTGTGTGGGCTGAGTACACTCTCCTCTTGTAGTTGAGCTTTGATGGCTGTTGGCAGGTCAGTGGGAGGGAGTTACCCAGGCTACCCAGCTACAAGGACTGTCTGTGGCCACTGACCACCAACCTCCACCCTCTATGGTGGATCAGCTGTGCAGAGGCAGGGGGTAGTTTTCTGACATGGCCGGTTACTGTCCAGTGGTTGTGTAGGCTCTGAAGTTTCCTGGGTGCTGGATGCCAAGGTCACCCCCTCCTGTGTCCTGCCCAGGCCACCCTGCATGAGCTATAAAGCACTCTGAAATGGCTGCTACTTGTGCTGGCCTTGGAGATTCTCCTTGGAGATTCCCAGGTGAAGCCAAGCTGTGAATTTAGGCTGGTTGCTGCCAGTGCTGGGCCTAGAGTCTTTTAGTCAGAGGTATGGGGCTGGGTGCCTGCTGAGGCTGCCTGTGGCTTGTTTGAGAGGATTTAGGAAGATGTGAAACCCGAACAGAGACCAGCCATTCATATGGAACAGCCACTGTTCATGGTTTGGGTGGGATGTAAGTTAGGTGGTTCAGAGCCTCAGGAATTCACCAGTGGAGCAAACTGTGTGAGCCAGGTTTATGGAGTCTCAGTTATGGCCCCTGTCTGCCAGCTCTGTGGCTGTATGGAGACAGGGCTCAGAAAAGGAAGAACAATAGCCTCTGCCCACTTTTCTGTCTGGGAGAAAGCTGTGCTCTAGCTTTCATCCCAATACCAGATACTTCAGATCCTCCCTGTATGCCACTGATGCCTTTTAAGCTGCTGCCCTGGTATTTGAACTCAGAGGGAGTGAGTCTGAATAAGTCCATGTATGGGCCCTTTAAGAGGAACTGTTTGGAAATCCAGTAGTTCCTTTCACTGACTCTAACCCTGCTGTTTTTTACAACCAGTAGTTATGGGGGCTTATCTTCCTGGAACCCTGGGCTGGGGGGTGTGGTGTGGGCCTAGGACACCTTGCTCATAAGATATCCCTCCCAAATTTATTTACCACATCTGTGTGTGGGACCAACCTGTTCTACATTTCCACATTTCCTACCTGTCTAGATGGATGTGATTTCTTTAATTCTGTAGTTGTCAAATTTACATTCAACTTGATTTCTGATGGTTATGAGTGATGGTTGTTCTCTAGTTCAGTTGTGATTTTGATGTAGTTGTGCAAGTTAACCTACACCTGCATCTTGACCAGAAGTCCAATTTATTTCTAATAGCTCAGAACCTGGAAACAACCCAAGTGTCCATTAGCAGATAAATGGCTAAACAAATTGAGTTATACCCATACAATGGAGTACTAGTAAACAATACAAAGAGTAAACTATGGATACACACAACATGGGGAGATCTCAAAATAATTATGTGAGTGAAAGAAGCCAGCCACAGAGTGTGCACACTGTTGATTCAATTTATATAAAATTGTAAAAATGCAAACTTTTAGTAATAGAAGGCAGATCAGTCATTGTTTAGGAATATATATATATATTCCTAGGAATATATATATATATATATATATATATATATATATATATATATATTTTTTAAATTCCTTATCCAAGGATATGTTCACTTATGAGAGAGAGAGTGAGAGAGGGAGAGTGAGAAAGATCAAAGCAAAAACATTGATTGGCCACCTCCTGTACATGCACCCTAACTGGGAATTGAAACTTTAACCTATGTATATGTCCTGATCAGGAATTGAACCCACAACCTTTTGGTGCACGAGATGATGTTCCAATTATCGAACCACCCGACCAGGGTGGATAATGGAAATGTTTATGTTTATTGCAGTGATGGTTTCACTGGTGAATACATGTGTCAAAATTGATCAAATTTTATACTTTAAACATATATGATTTAGTGTATTTCATTATGCCTTGATAAAGTTGTTGTTTTAATTTAAAAAGAACATTGGATTAGAATTCAGTAGACAAGCAGTCTTTGTGTGTCTTTGGATAAGTCTTTTTTACTTCTATGTGTTTTCACATTTCTGTTTTAAAATTGAAAAAGATCAGATAGGTTTCCAATTTCTTGCTCTTTTTCTTCTTCTGGCATCCCTATAATGTAAATGTTGGAATACTTTAAGTTGTCCCAGAGGCGCCTTACACTGTTCTCATTTTTTTGAATTCTTTTTTCTTCTTCTTGTTCTGATTGGTTGTTTTTTGTTTCCTTATGTTCCAAAGCATTGATTTGATTTTCTTGGCATTATCCACTCTACTGTTGTTTCCCTGTAAATTGTTCTTTATTTTAATTAGTGTATCCTTTATGACTGGATCTTTTTTATGGTGTTGAGGTCCTCACTGAATTCCTTGAGAATCCTTTTAACCAGTGTTTTGAACTCTGTAGGTGATAGATTGCTTGCCGCCATTTTATTTAGCTCTTTTTCTGGAGTTTCAATCAGTTCTTTTGGGATATGTTTCTTTGCCTCTGCATTTTGTTAGCCTTCATGTATTTGTTTCTATTGATTAGGTAGAGCTTCTATGACTCCCTGTATTAACTCTAAAGCAATCTGCAGATGGCTGCTACTTGTGCTTGGCTTGGAGGTTCCCAGCTGAAGCCAAGATGTGAACCTAGTCTGGCTGCTGCTCGGTTAGGTGCATCTGTAATTTATATGTTGACAAGTTAAAATCCATAAAGGTTGCACTAATTAACAACTCTCACGAGTTGTTAAACATATCTTCTCCCTTAACCCCTCCCCATATATGTAATGTGTTAGTGAACTCTAGGTCTTCAGAAATCTAATAAATGAAAATAGGTCTTGGTGTAGTTTTAATTTGAATTACTCATAAATGCATGGGGTGGAGTATTTTTTCACATTTTAAGTATATTTTTAAAAATAGGGGGTCAGATTACAAGTACCATTTTATAACTCTGTTCTCTATGTAAGCAACATATAATGATATACTTCAATATTATACACTATTTTCTACAATAAATGTTATATGGTGTAGTATTCTATTGTATATCTGTATCAAAAATTACTTAATTAATTCACTATTATTGTGTATGTATGTTGTTTTCTACATTTATGCTTCTAAAATAATGCTAAGATAACTGTAGAGATAAATCTTTATGTATATTTGGATAGAAATTAACTCTGGGGTTATTTTGGTAGATTTCAAAGCTGAATTCTAAGTCACTGGAGTCATATCAATACCCTACCTTCTATGTCTCCTATTGCCCATAAAAATGTGACTGCCTATGATTTTAAGAAAGTTACTTCTCAAGAGTTGAAGTTTGACTTAGATTTTTTTCCTGGACTACATCCCAATTTTCCTGTAATGAAATTCATTTGTCTCTGAAATCAACTGTGCCATACACTATAACATATTGTGAGTATGAGTGAATGGTATTACGGTGGCAGACCACTGGGTAACATATTTTTGCACAGTTGGGGTCTTGTATCTCTCCATTTATAGCCTATATCCATATGTAGGGCTACAAAGAATAACAACAACCAATACAGAATGCTTAAAATGTATTAACTCATCTATTCTCTTCAACATAGATAGAAGAATTAATGGGAGGACACCGCAGTAAACAGATATTGCTACTATAACACTGTGTACCAAACTACTCCAAATCTCAGTGCCTTAACAATAGCAAGCATTTAATTCTGTTTTGTTACTGGATCTACATTTGACCAAGGTTCCACTGTGTATGAATGAACTTGATTGCAATCTATATGTTGAGTCTAGATTTACTCCATGTTTTTCTCATCCCCATTCAAATCAGCAGCTTTCTGTGGAATGTCCCTTTTTTGATAACTAACAATGTAAGAGGCAAGCCAACTCTTACAAGCACATCTATGGCTTCTGTTAATATTTTATTGACCAAAGGAAGTGTGTCAATGATGAAGTCTGATATTAACAAGGCAGGGAAGTATGTTTCACTCATGATGTGAGAGAACTCTAAAATTACATGTATGCTTCTACCACAAGAGAGTGAAGAATTGGAACCAACAATTTAATCTACCATAGATCTCTTTGAAGAATGGATGAGTAAGTGATAAATTTCAAAGGTTTTGTTTAGAGACCAAAGTCATTGCTTTTTTGTTAACGTTGTATCTGAAATCCTATAGGACTAAAAGTTCCATTAAAGATCTTTTTAATTTTGGAGATAATTAACTTGAAAGAGTCAGTAAGGACCTAAAAAAGATCCAAGTATTTGAGGGAAATGCCCTGCTTATACACTGATTGTATTATACTAGAGAAGAAAGTAAAGCATTTATATAAATAATTCTATAGCAAGATATAAGATGGTAAATGCCCTTCAAGGACCAATTGTAAGTTAAAGGGTAGAGAGATTTAATATATAATAATTGGGTTTCTTTGTTTTAATCTCCCAGTTATTAAGCTCTTATACAATGAAAAGTGTAGGAGAAATTACCGAATAGCTAATTTGGGAAAAAATTTTATTTCCCAGAAATAATACAGATGTACATTTTATTATGCATGTTTTAAAAGAAGACTTTAGGAGTGGCACAGTTTCAGAAATACAGATTAATGTGTTTCTTAAGCCTTCTGTCTTTCAACAAATTGAACAGTCTGGAGTGTCAAATTAAAAGAAAGGAAAAAATTTACTACCATGAAGACTCTTATTAATAAAATTTTAAGACAATGAGATCTATTGTTGAGAAATTTAAAAATCCCTGTCTTTGAATTAATTTAAAAAATGTGAAGTTATATAAATGAACGCAATAATATCTCTCTCTAAAAATAATTCAATTTGGGTTATTTCTTTTAAAAACAAGAGTAAATTGTTCACCTGTGAATGTAGAAAACCATTGATAATTGTTAGTCCTGATATGAAAAAATATAGCAATTTAAGAAAAAAAATCTTAATGATAATCTCAATTTTAACCTCCCACCTAAATGGAGGCATAGGTAGATACTCTTTGCCTCCTTGCACAACCAAAAGAAGGGCAAAAACAAATTTAAAAACAAAAAAAATAACCAGAACTGCCAGAAAATCAAACTGTATGGAAATCTGACAATCAAGGAATTAAAGAAGAGATATTCATTTAGACTAGTAGGAGGGGTGGAGACAGGCAGCTAGGGCAGAGAAGATGCACAGCAAGGCAGCAGCTGATGGACTGGGTGGTCCCACATTTGCGTGTGAATAAACTGGGAGGACCAACTGGGGATTGAGACAGATTGTGCAACCCAGGATTCCAGAATGGGGAAAGAAAGCCTCAAAACCTCTGGCTGTAAAAACCTGTGCATGTGGCTGCAGTGGGAGAAACTCCCCGACTTGCAGGACAATTCGTTGGAGAAACCCACAGAGTCCTAGAATGTACACAAACCCACCCACCTGGGAATGAGCACCAGGAGGGCCCAATTTGCCTGTGGGTAGTGGGGGAAGTAACTGAAAGCTGGCCAGGAGCTAAGCAAGTGGCATTTTTCCCTCTCTGGCCCCTCCCCTACTTACAGCATGACAAGGTAGTGATATGTGTTGCCCCACTATGGCAAATACCTAAGCCTCTGCCCCTTACAATGTAACAGGTGCACCAAGACAAAAAAATACGGCCCAAATGAAAGAACAGATCAAAGCTCCAGAAAAAAAATACGACTAAGCAATGAAGAGATAGCCAACCTATCAGATGCGAAGTTCAAAACACTGTTTATGAGGATGCTCACAGAATGGTTGAGTACGGTCACAAAATAGAGGAAAATGTGTTGACTATGCAAAGTGAAATAAAAAATATACATGGGACCAACAATGAAGGGAAGGGAACCGGGATTCAAATTAATGATTTGTAGCAGAAGGAAGAAATAAACACTCAGCCAGAACAGAATGTAGAAACAAGAATTCAAAAACATGCGGAGAGGCTTAGGAACCTCTGGGACAACTTTAAATGTTCCAACATCCAAATCATAGGAGTGCCAGAAAGAGAAGAACAAGAGCAAGGAATGGAACACTTATTTGAAAAAATAATGAAGGAGAACTTCCCCAACCTGGCAGAGGAAATAGATTTCCAGGAAGTCCAGGAAGCTCAGAGAGTCCCAAACAAGTTGGACCCAAGGAAGCACACACCAAGGCACATCATAATTATACTACCCAAGATTAAAGATCAGGAGAGAATCTTAAAAGCAGCAAGAGAAAAGGAGACAGTTACCTACAAAGGAGTTCCCGTAGGCTATCAGCTGATTTCCCAAAAGAAACCTTGCAGGCAAGAAGGGGCTGGAAAGAAGTATTCCAAATCATGAAAGGCAAGGACCTACATCCAAGATTACTCTATCCAGCAAAGCTAGTATTTGTAGTGGAAGGGCAGATAAAGTGCTTCCCAGAAAAGGTCCAATTAAAGGAGTTCATCATCACTAAACCCTTATTATATGAAATGTTAGAGGGCTTTATCTAAGAAAAAGAAGATCAAAACTATGAACAGTAAAATGACAACAAACCCACAACTATCAACAACTCAACATCAAAAATGAAAAACAAAAACAAACTAAGCAAACAACTAGAACAGGAACAGAATCTCAGAAATGGAGGTTACATGGAGGGTTATCAGCAGGGATGGGGAGGGGGAGAGAATGGGGGAAAAAGTACAGGGGATAAGGAGCATAAATGGTAGGTACAAAATAGACAGGGGGAGGTTAAGAATAGTGTAGGAAATGGAGAAGTCAAAGAATTTATATGCATGACTCATGGACATGAACTAAGAGTGGGGGAATGCTGGTGGGAGGTGGGGTGCAGGGCAGAATGGAATAAAGAAGAGAGAAAAAATGGGACAACTGTAATAGCATAATCAATAAAATATATTTTAAAATAAAAATACATAAACAAACCACAATAACTTCAATTTTGGATCTGTTATTTTGACATAAATTATTTGAAAGATCATTTTGATGATGAAAGAAAATACATCTATTGAGGTTGAGATTTAGTGCATTTTCATATAGTTTATTCAGAAATAGAGAACAGATTTTTTAATAGAAATTTTATTTTACCTTTAATGATATAGATGTGTGAGTTAATTTTTCCTAGCATCTTGCTAGAATTTTTATAGCCTATGTGAGAGTAACAGAGAATGAAATTGGTAAGCAATGGTACCTGTAAAGTCATTATAACTTAAAAGAATTTCACCACAGGAGGAAATTTGGGGCATATTTGAGATTAACAGTTTTCACACCCAGTTTGATATTAAATATGTTCTAATGTATTAACAAGGATTCATAAATAATCTAAATGGATGAAGACTCTAATATAATAATTGAGGCTCTTTTATTTATTTATTTTTAATCTTCACCCAAGGCTATGTTTATAGATGTGAGAGAGAGAAGGGGCAGAAGAGAGAGAGAGAGAAACATTGATTGGTTGCCTCCTGTAAGCACCAGAACCAGGGGTTGAACCTAGAACCTAAGTATGTGCCCTGACAGATATTAGAACCTGCAACCTTTTGGTGTACAGGATGAGGCTCCTACCAACTGAGCCATCTGGCCAGGGCAATTTAGGGTCTTGATCAGTATGTTGTTGGAAGACTGTTGGATACCTTGTCTTATAAGATATATGTTCAAGTTCAAAGTCAATGTATGTCATGGAAGTTTACTGGATTATTCTTTTTTATCTATTTTTATTTTTTATCCTCACCTGATGACTGTTTATTTCCATTTCTTTTAGAAAGTGAGGGAGGGAGATAGAGAAACACTGATGTGAGAGAGTAGCATTGATCAGCCGCCTACCACAAGGGCCCTAACTGGGGATTCAACCTACAACCTAAGCACATGCCTCACCCAGAAATTGAATGGCATCCCTTCAGCTAACGGACAGTGCTCTGAACAATCCAGCCACATTCACCAGAGCTGAATTATTTTTGAGGTAGAAACTTCAAAGAATCTTTTATGGTCACACAGAAAGAGCATAAAATTTAGTCTTTCAAGATATGGTTTCGAGGTCTATCTTTGCCATTTATTAATAAGTTACTCAACTTCTCTGAGAGACTTACTTTTCTCCTCTGTAAAATGGGGATACAGATGTCAATTGCAAAGTATGAACATGAGATGAAATAATTTTATAGTATAATAAAATAAATAAAATTATAATTATATAAACACAATGTAGTTTATAATGTATAATTATATATTATATATGAATATAATAGGATTGTCTCACACATATGGATAGTCAGTAAATTATGGTTACTATTATAAGTATTTTCCATCAGAGAAATGGTACTTTAAAAATGTTTTTCTTTTGTGGGTTTAGTCTCACATGACTTATTCTTTATATCCTTATTTAGAGAATTCCTATAAAGCTAGTCTTCGGGTATTTCTCAGTGATGGTTGTTCTGTAATTTAGTTGTAATCTGTTTCTTTTTAAAGATTTTATTTATTTATTTTTAGAGGAAAGGGAGTAAGGGAGAAAGAGAGAAACATCGATGTGCGATTGCCTCTCACTTGCCCCCTTCCTGGGGACCTTGCCTGCAACCCAGGCATATGCTCTCACTGGGAATTGAACTGGTGACCCTTCGGTTTGCAAGCCAGTGCTTGATCCACTGAGCCACACCATCCTGAGCATTGAGTTGTAATCTTGATGTGGTCATAGGAGGAGGCGAGCACAGTCTTTACCTATTCTGCTATCTTGACCAGAGGTCCCCTAAAATATTTTTTAAAGATTTTATTTATCTTTAGAGGGGAAGGGAAGGAGAGAAGGAGAGAAATATCAATGTATGGTTGCCTCTCATGCATCCCCTACTGGGAACTGGCCTGCAACCCAGGCATGTGCCCTGACTGGGAATCCTTTGTTTCACAGGCCCGTGCTCAATCCACTGAGCTACACCAACCAGGGCATATTTTTGTTTTTTTAAAAATGCACAAATTATTATACATTTTTGAGTCAACTACATATGTTGACTCAAAAAATTAGATATTTTGTGCAATAATCAACTGTCATGAATGGAAGGGCTTACAGAAATGTAAATGTTAGATAACAGTTACCTATGTAACATGAAGTGGAGAAGAAGGTAAACACCTGTGAAACAAGCAGTATATTAATTATTCATTGCTGCCTAATGAATTATCTCAAAATTTATTAGCTTAAAACAAAAAATATTTACGTGTCATAGTTTCAGAGGGTTAGAGATTGTGAAGCAGCTTAACTGGATTGCTCTGGCTCAGGGTCTCTCATGATGTTGCATTCAAGACATTGGCAGGGGCTGCAGTCATTTGAAAGCTTGATCAGAGCTAAAGATTCACTTTCAAGATGGTTCATTTACATGGTTTTGGGCAGGTGGCCTCAGTTCCTTCTCTTGCGGACCTCTCCAGAGGGATGCTTGGGTGTCTTTGTGACAAGGCAGCTGGGTTTCCCCCAGAGGAAGTGGTCTAAGAGAGAGCCAGGTGGAAGCTTCAGTGTCCTTCATGACCTGATCTTGGAAGGTACACACAGACACTTCTGCATATTTTATGTGTTAGAAGGGAGTCACTAAGTCCAACCCACATACAAAGGAGGAATATCAAAACATTGTGGACCTATTTTAAAATCACAATCTGTGGAAAGTATAATTGGATGATGTGTGTTTTCTCTTTCAGTTTACTGTTATTTTGACATGCACTTAATAAATAAAGTGAGATTTACGGCTTAAAGTGCAACGAGAATTTAGTGGAGCTGAGAAGAGTTACTTCTTAGGAAGAGGGAAAGTAAGAAGAGGGTAGGGGCTACAGTCTCAATTTGTTAAAACATGAAAACTTCAGTCTCTAGGATTCGAAAATCAGTAAGTTATTTATGCACACACAAATATTGAATAAAGCAATTTTAATAAGATACATCTTTATTGTTGATATAAAAATAAAACTGAAAACCGTTAAGTGAGGAATAGTAAAGTTTCAGAAAGGAAAGGCTAAAACAATTATATCCTAGAGAAAGACATGAGACTATCTCTCACACATAGGGTTTGAGAGATCTCTAAGTTAGCGAAGGTATATAAATCAAATATTAATTAGATATACTAATTGATGGTGTTTGGATTATCCCCAGGTTTTTTTTTCCAATTTGGCCTTGGATATTATAATTTAGAGAAATCACAGTTTTTTCTTGTTTGTTCAGGAGATCGCTTCCGTGGTTATATGTGAATTAAGGGGGTTGGAGTGGAAGAGGGTGGATGCAATGGAACACAAAGGGAAGCCAGCCTATGCTTTCTATTTACTTTTGCTTTGCACTAGTCATTTTTCCATCAGTTGCTGTTGGTGGGAAAACATAGTGATATGTGTAGGGCCTAAGCCACAAAATCTTTTGACATCCATCATGAAACAACATTCCACAACCATATTGAAGAAATAAATACTAGTGAAATATCTGGAAAGAAAAATTAGGCATTCTAAAGAAAGGTATGCCTTTGAAAGAAAGGATGTAATTTCAACCCCCCCCCCCAAATTTGACTTCAGAGAGCAAAAATAGTAAGAAGACTGCCATTCTGGATTAATTCATTTTTGAAATGAATATATATTAGGAAGTTATACTATAATGGTGGGGAAGAAGCAGGTGAACTACGGTTGCCAAGAAGGGAAAGGCAGACTCCATCCTACACTGACCTCGGTCTGTTGACTTTTCCAACTGCTGTCTTCATCTGCAGGCAGGGGAACCCTGGCTGAGACTTTGATAGTGGGTCTGTTAGCCACAAGTTTAATGCATGAAGACATTACGGGAGGTAAGGTCTATTTTTGTGGTGGTAAAGCATTTGTGTTGGCATGCTCTCATTGTGTTTGCAGTAAAATTGAGGACTATTATGAGAGTGAGAAATCAGCTGAATGATCAGAAATAACTGATCAAATGAGTGGCACTGCTGCTCAGTCAACAACATTGTTGTTGTGGTCAGTGGTGTTTAGGGAGTGGCCACTGGGTGCCTGGTACAAATGATCAAAGACCATCATTCTGTGAGAAATACTAGGCCTGATTTCCTCAGAGGTTTATTGTGGTTTTGCTCAGGGAATACCTGATTCCTCTGTGCCACTGTTACTGCAAAAATAATCTTCCCTGATCCTGGTCTACCCCCTGTTTCTTTCTTCTCTCCTCAGCTGAGAGGCTTAATCCCCCCCGATAGCTAACCTTCAGTATGTGATGCTGGTTATGTCCCTTGTTGGTAGGAGTGGGAGGTACCCAAGGTCACTGCTAGGGTGTCTCAGTTTTCACACTTTGACTTGCCTCTGTTAAGACATGTGAATCACTGCATAATCCTGCCTCTAGATTTGGGATGCTTGGAGACTTCCAATGCAAACCTGAGCCTCAAACCTAATAGTCATCTTCTATGTTCCTCTTTCTTTCATGCCCCACATCCAATCCATCAGCAAGTCCTGTTACCCTTACCTTCCAAACAGATTCCAAATCTGGCTACTTCTCTCCATTTCCAGAGTTACTATCCTACCTTTTGCCTGGATTATTGAAATAACCTCTACTTTCACTTTGACACTCTTACACACTGTTCACCACACCATGGTTCGAATAAACTTTTAAATATATATGTTCAATCCCTTTCACTGCTTTAAAAAGAACTTGAATAAAATGCAAACTTTTTATCTGGCCTCTAGTTTTTGTTGGTAGCCTCTGACTCCCTTTTACACAATCTTTCTACTCCAGTCACATGTGTTTATGTGTTTCTTGCTGGACTGTGAACACGCCTAGTTATATTCTACCTCAGATCTTTACTGGGGCAATTCTGCCTGCCTAGAAGCCTCTTTTCTCAGCTCTTGCATGGCTGGTCCATCTGATCACTGGAGTCTCTGCTCACATGTCACCTGCTCAGAAAGAAAGGGTTTTTTGTTTAACCACACTATTGAATAAGATTAACATGCTGTCATTTTCTATATCCTTACTCTGCTTTAATTTCTTCATGGCATTCATAACTACTGCTGATATAAGAATGTCCAAACTTATACAGAATTTCTATAAGATTTTATTTGAGCCAAACTGATGACATGCCAGGAAGCAAGATCTCAAATGCTCTGGCAAATGACAGTTTTGCAGTTCTTTTTATACATTTGGAATTAGAAGGAAGGAAGATTACAAGAAGGTGGGAGAAAGCAAGAGAAGGAAATCTCTCTATGTTTGGATTACCTGATAGTTAACAATAACATATATGCTTCCTTGAGGGTGCTTATCCCTCCAAGGGGTCTGCAACAAAGAACTTCTCTGGTATTTCAAGAGTGTGTTCACCTAGATTCACAAGTGCAATGGGCAGGGCTTGCTTAAGGCAAAGATAAACCTTTTCCTCAAAGAAGTTACAGCCTTGGGGCATGACTATCCACCATGACCTGCCCTGTTAGGAGTTTATGAGCAGATCAGCCTGTAAACTTACTTTGAGACACAGATTTATTATAAAGTTCACAGTACCCAACGAGGTATTAAATATTTGTTTGTTTTCCCCACTAGAACACAATTACCATGAGGGCAGGGTCTCAGTTTTGTTTACCACTGTATCCACAGAGCCCAGAATGGTGACTGACATGTTGTGGCACTCAAAAATTATTTAAAGACAGTATAAATGAACAAACAATTCCCACCATAAAGTTGCTATATCAATTACAGGCTGCTTCAGATTGTGCTTTCCAAAAATAACCACTATACTCTTGTATCCCACATGATCTTTTTACACTGTCTATAAAATTTCTCTCATTAAAAGGTGGGGTTTACATTCCCTTTCTTGAATTTGGTCAGGTTTGTGGCTGCTGTAGAAGCGATGCTATTTATGACCTCTCATTACTGAATAGAAGTGGGGTCCTGCTACCTGCTGCCCATAAATTCCAGAGGCAGAGGTTTCACTGGTGAAAAAGAAAAGGAGTCTTATTAAAAAATTACACAATTTTGGAAGAATGGCAGGTTTCTGCCCGTTCCCTATAAAACACCCAGAGAAAAAAATCCACCACCTTTTGCCAGAATAGTTCAAAACTGCTTCTGGAATTCCTTCTCCCATTTAAAATACCATCCTTTGAGAAATGCAGGCAGCTATAGCATGATCATCCAGGCAGATCCCAAAGAAAGAGAAAGAGGCTGAGTCTCTGCCTTTCCTCTGTTTAAATCTTCTGACCCATAATTCCATGTACTCCAGAAGCAATCCCATCCTTTTGCTGGCTAGACTGGCAGGCCTGCACCTCCATCTGCTGTGTCTCCACCTACCTGCAGGTAGAGAGATCAGTCACAGCCTGGCCTTGCTAGCTTGTTTACCATTGCCTCAGGCAACCTCCTCCAAGAGCTCATCCTTTCTCCTCCCAGAACCATACTGGTATCTCTCTCAGATTAGGTCATAAAATGCTTACACCAGGCTCTCTTTGAGTCTTTCTTTCTTAGAACCCAGCCATGATACAATTAGGAGCCCCTAGCAGCCACTTGGAGAGGCCACATGTAGGTATTCTGGCTAACCACCTCAGCTGAGATCCCAGCAAGTTACCAACATCAATGGTCAAACATGTAAGCTAGGAATCCTTAGAGATGGCTGCGGGCCTCAGACACTGAGTCACTCGAGCCTTTCAATCTTCCCAGATGAGGCTCCTGTCAGTGTAAGAAATATCCAAATATGTAAGAATTTTTGTAAGATTTTGTTTGAGCCAAAACTGATGACAGTTGCTGGGAACAAGATCTGAAATATTTCAGAGAATGACAGTTTGCAGTTTTTTTTTTTTTGCTTTTGGGTTTAAGAAGGGAATTTGAGGAAGATTACATGAATGTGGGAGAAAGGAAGACGTGGATTGGATTACGAGATAGTTAAAAGATCACGTACTTTTTTGAGGGTGGTTATTTCAGAGGTATGTTAGCCTAGGTGCACAGAAACAATGGACAGGTCTTACTTAAAGCAAAAATGAACTGTTTACTTAAGAAGTTATATGCCGAGGGTGTGACTACCCACCATGACCTTCCCAGTTAGGAATTTTGAATCAGATCAGCCTGAGAGGTTATTTTCTTAGAACCCCTTCTTCATCTATGCCCCTGACACTGTAGAACAGAGATAAGCCATTATCTCTGCCCTTTCATGGAACTGTGCCCTTTTCTGAATTCCTCTTCCATAGAAATCATGAGAAATGATTAATTATTATTTTATGTCATTAAGTTTTTGGTTTATTACACAAAAACAGGTAACTAGAACAATGAATGAACAATAATTACTGAACCATTTTCTACCTTCCCTTTGGCTGAGGTGAGGATAAGAGGGCGGAAGTTGCAGCAGCCATCTTGGACTCCAAGGTGGAACTACCACTTGATTACAGCAAAGTCACAGGTAAAAGGAACCTGGGTCCATGATACCATAAAGCTACTATATCAGCTCTGAGTGAGGAGAAACAAAATTCTGTTTTATTTAAGACTTAGTTATATTTGGGTTTTGTTATTCACTGCAGCAGCTAAAGCCTATACCCTGTCTCATGCAAGAACCATCAATGACATTTTGTTAAGTGCTTACTGTGTGGTAGGCACTGTTCTTTACATATGTTATTTCATGCATTACGACTGTATGGAAGGAGGGCCTCATTATCGCCATTTTGCCAACTGTTAAACGAAGTTCAGAGAGGGTAAAAAAATTAGCCATCATTTCACAGCTAAAAAGTAGCAGGGTTCAGATTTGAAGGCAAATCAAAGGGGCAATTTTACTGCTGAGCAATTTTAGTTCACTGTTCTGTCTCACATGAATTCAGCTCAAGCTTCCTTTCATAGAAATGGGAAGTAAGCCTGTAAAGAGAAGAGGCTGAGGAATAAATTGTCAGCAATAGCTGGTTGTGTAGTAGAAAGGGTAGTTCCTAGGTGCTAAGATACATAATTTTTTTCTTAGCCATGGTTGTGTATATGAATAATTATGTCTTTTTCAAACCAGAACAACAAAATATTTAAAATAAGTCTCAGTATAAATATTTCTTCCTTTCTTTACCACATGCTTTGTTAGTGTTTTGCATATATGCAAATGTAGGTATATACAAATATATATTTTTCATATGTGTACATCTATGAATATTCCTGCATACTGCTTGCCATAGTGTTACCCAGTGCATCTTGGGATGCTGAGCTCAGTAACTGCTTATAATTCAAAATCTAAAATCAATTCAACAAAACCCTTTTATAATGCTTATTTTAGGTAATGAGCACAAAGGAAATAATATGAACTCTTTCTGAGAAAGGAAATCCAAAGAATTCTGTTCCTATCTGAGAGATATTACAAATAATACTAAATATGTTGTTTGGTATCTGTTAGTCCTCACAACAATCCTGGGGTAGGAACTATTATTCTAGCACAGATTAGAAAGCAAAAGCATAGAAAGGCTAAATGTTTTTCTAAAGGTCACACAGCCAGGCGTCCTTTCATTTGACTGCAACAGAAGGATGAGAAATATTCTGTTATTTGCTTTTCAGAATGAATGAATTTGTTGTATCAATTCATATTTTATTTATTGATTTTCTAGAGGAAAATATTGGAGGTGATATCTTAGTTAAAGTTAAGCTATAAGGTCAAAGATGTTCTTGCTATTTCTTTTGAAAGGAGGTAAAAGCTGCCTATGATTTAGTTACACAAAGTCTGCATGATAACACTATCTTCTAATATTTGGAGGTTGTGAACTGTATGGAGGTAGTATAAGGAATATCAAAATGAATTATAAAATTATAGAAAATAAAGAATGCTTTGGAAAGAAATTCGTATTTCCTGTACCTAATTAGGTAATCTGGGAAGCAAGAGCTGTGGAAGCTGGGTGTTCGGGGGATGTCAAATGCAACAAGATTTTATAGCGAGAAAGAACTGCCGGATCCAGTCCCTCCTAAGATGTGCGATGACTTAACTCCTTGGCCATCTTGACTCTTTTTCAGCTTTTGTGATTCTATCCAGACATAAATTTCATGTGAATCTTTGCTTCCATTTGGCTAGTATGAAAGATTTTTATTTTTTACTTTTTAACAAAGGGATCTCTGAAGAGTACCCCAAATTTTTCTGCTTTCATTCTTATTAGGCTTACAGTGTGCCCCAGAAACTCACAAATTCCCTTTATTTTTCTCTGAGCCCTGGGTGAAAAGAATATGGGTTGGTTTTTAAAAACCTGGGGTATATATGTTTGTATGGGATTATTTCAGTAACAAAGTAAATAGAGACCAGACATCATTGTCTGTATACTTAAGTTCAAATGGACTGACCCTATTTATTATATCTTCTGTGCCTTAGTTCAGGCTGCCATGACAAAGTACCATAAACTCAGTGGCTTATAAACAACAGAAATTTATTTCACACTGTTCTGGAGGCTGGAAATCTGAGATCAGGTGCAGCACGGTCAGGTTCTGGTGAGGCTTTCTTCTAGGTTGCAGACTGCTCACTTCTTGTATCCTCACATGATGGAGGGGGCTGAAGAGGTGTTTGGAGGCCCTTTTGTAAGACTACTAATATCATTCATGAGGATTCCTAATTACTTCCCAAAGGTCCCACATCCTAATAACATCACATTGAAAGTTAGGATTCCAACATACAAATTTTGGGGTGACACAATCACTCAGTCCATTGTCTTGTTTCTCCTTGGCTCTAACAATTCCAAGTATTAATTGGACCAATCAGTTTTTCACAACAATAAAGAACAGTTATGGATACACTGAAAAGATAAAATTTTCTTGTATTGATTTTTGCATCATATAATTTGTAAAATATCCCATAAAAATTTGAATTTCATCAACTCTAGGCTTTAAATCAAGGCCAAAATTGTCCAAAATAAAATGGAAAGCTGGCAGAAAACTGCTGCCTCCAAATTACCTATGGTACTGAAATGAATTTGGAGAAAAATGCTTTTGCTCTATCTTTTTCTATGGTAATTTTTTTTTAGGTCCACACTTTACCAGTTTGTTCTACAAAAAGAATAAAAATAATAAAGTGCAGGTATAGAATTCTACAATTTGCTGTCACTTTGGATTTATAGGCTTCTAAAGCACATCAGATTATTAAAGTATACTTACAAGCAATACAAGTCCTTTAAGTAGTAGTAAATCACTAAAGTCATTTCTTTTCAAACAATTTTTTACCCTGAACTGTTACATCTTATAACCCTTTCGTGGGTTCCCACTAGGACATGTCCAAACAACTTTGCCAGCTTTTCCAGTCTCCTTTTTACTTTTCCAGCTGAATATAAACCATGAGCTACATGCAATAAGAGCCTTAAATATTAAGCCATGACTCCACCCTCAAGGAATATTCAGCTCTGTAAATCAACACATTAATCAAAACTGGTCATATTACTTATCTGTTGCTGTGTAACAAATTACTTTATAACTTAGCAGCTTAAAATAAGAAATATTTATTATCACCCAGTTTTTGCATGAGGAATCCATGCACAATTTAGTAGGGTAGTTTGGCTTAAGATCATGAGGTTAGAACAAGGTGTCAGTCAGGGCTGCAGTCAACTGAAGACTTCACCTGGGCTGGAGGATCTGCTTCCCACCTGTATTACAAGGAACTGTCTCCAGTCCCTTGTTGGCTGTTGGCTGGATGCCTCAGTTTCTGAACATGTGGAACTCTCTATAGGACAACTTGGTAGTCGGCTTCTCCCAAAGTGAGTGCTCATCTTCAAAGTGTTGCACCATCACTTCTGCTTCTGCAGTATTATACACGACATGGAATACTGACCAACTTGTGCATGAAGAAGTGAAGTACTCAAGAGTGAGAATACCAGGAGGACGAGGTTATTGGGGACCTCTGTAGAGGATAGCTACCAAACAGGTTTTTCTAAAAATTCCTTCTCTTGCATAGTACCACTGCTATCACCCAGTTTCTAAATGCAAACACTGGATCCATTTTGTAGATGCTCTTTCTTATTCCCTAATACTATTCTATCAATCCTGTCAATCACCATGTTACAGAATCTACCATCTTAATATCCTTTGCATCTTTGATCTTCTTATCTTATTGCTATTGCTTTAGATCTGGCTCTTTGCATTCATCGCAAAGGCATTTTCAATGACAGTCTTTTGTTTTACTTCTTGTTATCATTTTTGGAGTCAATTTCAGCAGTGTATTGGTTAGTTCAGGCTGACATCGCAAAATACCATAGATTAGGTGGTTTAAACAACAGAAATTTATTGTTTCATAGTTCTGGATGCTAGAAATGCATGATCAGGGTGCTAGAACGATAAGGTTCTGGTGAGACTCTTCCTCACTTGTTGTAGATGGCCACTATCTTGCTGTGCTCACATGACCTCTTCTTTGTGCACATATCTTCAAATACTATTATGTTGGGGGTTAGGGCTTCAACATATGAATTTTAAAAATTGATTTGGGAGAGAGACAAGCATCAATTTGTTGTTCTACTTATTCATGCATTCATAAGGGTGCATGCCCTGTTTGGGGATCTAACCCTCAAACTTGGACTATGGGGACAATGCTGTAACCAATGTGCTAACCGGCCAGGGCCTCACAATATGAATCTTAAGGGGACACAATTCAGTTCATAGAAGGCAATTTCAAATGGTTTACACTTTTTTTTTTTTTTAGTTTTCATGTGCTGTTCTGTCATGAATGCCTTTCCCCTCTTGCTTCACAGCACTAAAAGCCTGTTTAGAGAGAAGGCAGGAGATGGATAGGGTGTTCCATTCCTGAAAATAGAAGTGCTTCTGTGACCAGCACTGTACTGGGTCTGAGTCTTCCTATCATTGTCCCCTTGCAGACATGTTCCAGCCCTTCACATGGCAATGGCACTTCTGTTCTCTTTAAAACCCTTTATATCATGATGTGCCTCTGACAATAATTTTAAATAGCTGCCATACAGTTTTTGTTGATTCTCCCTGAAGTGGTGTTTACACTGTCCTTTATAAATGCCAAAGGATATCTTTCAGTCCCCATTTGCCTGATTATTTCTTTCAAACATTTCTGGAAGAATCCCTGAACTTCTATAAAACTTACATTTTAGTGTCTAGCATGGTGCTGTTACTTTGTTATGCTTTGCTAAGCACTGAGTGTCAAAAATGGTTTTGAGGACACAAAATAAATTACCAATACTCAAAATAATGGCAGAAAGAGAAGCAAAAACATACATTCTCAACTCAGACTTGAATGGTAGAGTGCAATAAGGGGACTCATGGTCATTGGCTAGGAGTGTCTGGTATACATTTTTGTATTAATACTTATTGGCTACATGCATACAAAAATTCTCAAGACATGGGGATTTTAAAATTTATTTGTAGTACTCTTTAATATCTTGATATTATATATGTATTTATACATTTTAAAGAAACAGTTATAGGGACAAATACTTTCTTAAAGAATCAGAGTTAAAGGTAGCATTGTTCAACACGGTATTGTGATATGAACCAAGTCCTATTTGTATTCAGAACTCTGAAAGTATCATCCCCTTTAGAAAACTTTTCTGACACCTCTCTTCCTCCATGATTCTTTTTATATAATTCACCTTTGATTTGCTGAAAAGCTAAGGTGATTTATGACATATTTCAAATACCATCATCATGACCACAGTTTTATTAAATCAAGGAATCATAGAGTTGGGTGAAATCTTAGATGTCACTTTATTTAACCTGTCACACAGAAGAGAAAGTGGCGTTGCTAGTACAGGGTTATGTTATGTCTGTTAGCATGGCTTTCACTGTTAGAAAAGTAATCCCTTGTGTTGAATGGAAAATCTCAGTGACAAGCACTTGTGAGCCTGACTTTTAACACTGCGGCATGAATCCAACACTTTTTTCACAAAATAGACCTTCACATAGTTGAGTCCAGCAAGCCCATCCTGTCTTTTCTTTTTCATGCTAAACATCTCTGTGTCCTCAGGTGACTCAGGCATGGTTTGGGGGCTGGAACAGCAGAGGCTGGTGTGGCTCAAGGTTTTGATAATTCCAAAGTTATAACTGAAGGGATACTGAAAGAATAGTATCCCTTTCATTTACATTTTCCTATTCTGGGAAGTTAAAGAGTTTCTCTGTCAACTGAATTTTATGAATTAGTCATAATTCACAGGACTCCTTTGGCTGCAAATAACAAAAACGTAATTCAAACTAAGTTAAATAAGAAAAGGCTCATTTAACTGGCAAATCTAAGGGGTGGCTTCAGATAACATTGAATTCTGGAATGCAGTGCCCCCTGGGTCCTATTCCTGTCTTTATATTTTAGCTCTGCTTACCCTTGTTTGACTTAGTTCCTAAGTGGGCAATGTAGCTGGCAGCCCCACACATGTGTCATCATTATAGCTGTGATTGTAGAAAAAGAGGGACCATTTTTCTTGGTATTTCTGTTAAAACACCTGGGAATACTGGCTCAGCTGGGGTCAAATGCCCATCCCTGAATCAATCATGTGGCTAAGTAGCTTGAAGTATTTTGGTCATGCTTCTGCCCCCTCCAACACCACCATGTCAGGCAAGAATAAATGTGATCAGCCCCATCACAGCCACTTGGATTGAGAAAGATTATTGTGGAATGGGGTCAGGGTTGGTTACCCAAGGAGGTGATGCTGGAAAAAGACAAGCAGACATCTACCAAGTTACTTAACAGTGTATTCTAGAAAGGCCATGTCTTATATATTTGAAGTTCAAAATGTGGAAATGATATGGCTGGACAAACACAGATGCAGTGGTCAGATGGAGCACCTTTTCATAATATGCCGGCCATTTTCAACTCAAAGTTTTCCCAGAGGTACCTCACAGAGTATCAGGGCTCATACCATATTTCACTGTAATATTGAGAAGCTGCCTATAATGTATTTAGGTTAATATTTTTAAAAAGTCACTTTTCCTCAGGAGCACAGTATATTGGTTTAGTCACAATGCTCACTTGCTTATGTGTCTAGTTATACTTCATTGCTTGAAGCAAGGTCATACATTCTGTTCCATTTCTAAATCTATTCTGATTTGAAAGATTCCCTGTTGTGAGACTCTTCTTCATGATATTTAAAAACTACACGGAGAGATGGAGGCCAAGCTAGATTAAAGTTGTACAAATCTGATTAACATCGTCTGCTCTGTTTCAAAGGTCAGGTGCACTCAACAAATTTACTTTAAAATTATTTTGTTTATTTTGTGGACATATACATCATGAGCTTTCTAAAGGTCAAAAGTAGAGTTTGTTCTTGGATTCTAAAGCAATCTGATTTCCATTTACAGTATGCTTTGGTGACCCTAAATACAGAAGTAGGCCCAGTTAAGTCATATTTCCAGTTTGTGTTTGGTTTAATTTTCTCAAGGAGAAAATCCTTGCTAGATTAAAACAGTGCTGAAATATTATTTTCCTTAAATTACTTTTATTTTCAACCAGGTTTGTAAAAGAACGCTACTCATAAGTGACACCTGAACTCTGAATGTCAGTTTCTTGCCTATTCTGTTTTCAAAGGTGTAGAAACTTCTTAGCAGGTTTCTTATTTGGAAACTAGAGTAAAGGTCAAAGTTAGGACTCCTAGAATTTATTAATGTTTACTTGGGAGGGGTCCTGAAACTTTATTAATTAATGTGTGTAAAGTCATCATGTGCGTCACAGAGAAGAGGTTCCAATAAATTATAGTATTATTTACTATTAAAAAATTCAAGGATCTAGTTATACAGACAAAGCACTTTTTCATTAATTATTTTAAATAATTTTTCCTTTACAATATATACTTTACCAAGATGAAAAGAAAATCTTTAGAATATTTTGTATTCATGTTCATTAACATTCTAGTGGAAGGATAAACCTCAAAAAGATTCATGCATGAATCAGTGAGGCACGGCTAATTACAGTTTTCAGCCACACAGCCTATAACATTCACCATGAAACACAGTGTCTGTTAAATACATCTCTCCGAATTTTGTTGGAAGAGAGTGGTAGGAAATAGGGAGGTTGCAAATTGCAATTTAAAAATGTCTAAATATTTTAGGGGCCTGTACATTATAAATCTCTTTCAGGCAAATATTTATCATAAGCATGACATCCTGTTATCAAAACAGACAAAAGCCCCACAGATTTGCTTTAAAAACAAAACAAAAGCAAACAAAACAGAAACAATCACAAGTCTTGACAGCGAACCATGTTCCATGAGGAAACAAAAGAAACTTCTTGGAACATTAGGAAATATGGTTTATCATTAGTTTAAAAAATACATTTTATATTGAATTACAGAAATGAATTTTCCTACTCCTTACACAATTACCTTGATACTATTTTATGAATTTCTCGAGCCCTCAAATATATTTAAAAGATGAAAATCTGAAAAGCAAACAGAGGACACAGAAAAAAGCCAAACATCATAACTAAAACATTTAAGTTTTGAAGCTATGTTGTAATGTATATTCAAAATCTTTTCTATTACTTTATTGTTGGTTTAACATATTTTACCTTAATGCCATTCATACTGTTGAATACTCAAAGACTACATGAATAAAACATTAGCATCCACATTTTATTTTATTTTTTAAATTTAAGTTAGTGTTATTTCAATGACATAACTAATACATAGTCAAAACATGTCCAGAAGTTCAGAATGGTATAAAGTAGAATAAAAGATATCCTGCCACTTATCACATCTCATTGCTCCAACCATTTTTCACAGTCACCTGGGATGCTCCCAGAAGTTTCCTACACAAACTCAAATGAGGTCCACAGTCTCCTATCTGCAATTCTGAAATCCAAAGAGCTCTGAAAACCAAAAGGCTGATCTGATAGGGGACTATTTTTATTGTTTGTTTATTTCACATTTATTATGTTGCAGAAATATTAAAGTCTGATTGCAGAGTGCTTTCCCAAGACTGCTTTAGGAGTGTTATACACTAGGTGGTATAGGCATGTATTACCTTTCTAAAAAGCACAACCAAAAATTATTTATTTCCAAAACACACCTGTCCCAAAGGTTTTGTATAAGTGATACAAATTTCAACAATCATGTGTATAATACAGTCCTTTTATGTTTACATAAATAGAACATATTATATATACTCTCTTATACATACATTTATGAAACATTTTCCATTAAGACCTTACTGTGGATCTCCATGATCTGGCTTCGTATTACCTTTGACCTCATTTTCCATTACTTTTCCTCTTACTCTTCCCTAGCCACAGGGGTCTCTTTGCTATTCTTCTACCATGCCAAGCTTGTTCCTATTTTTAGACCCTTGTACTTACTGTATCCTCTGTCTGAAAGATTCTTCCACAGATTTTTCTCATGGGGGGAGTACCCTCATTTCACTGAGACTTTTGTTCTAATAACATCTTTTCAAAGAGGCCTTTATGGCCACCTTATAAAGGAAAACCACACATCAATTTCCAGCCCCTTACTCTGCTTTTTAAAAAAATCCTCACATGAGAATATGTTTTATTGATTTTAGGGATAGAAAAAGGGGTAGTGGGGAGAGAGAGACAGATACATCCATCGGTTGCCTCCCATATGTGCCCCAACTGTGAATCAAACCCATAACCTTTTGATGTATGGGGATGACAGATGATGTTCCAGTCAATAGAGCCCCCTGGCCAGGTCCGCCTTTTTTCCCTCCCTGTAGCATTCCTCAACATCTATGATATATTATAATCTTGCATATTAGGTCTGTTTTCTCTATTAGAAGTTCCATGAGGGTAGGAATTATTTTTATGACTTATTTATTGCTGCATCCCTAGTACCTAGAAGAATTCCCAACACACATTAGGTATTCAATAAATATTTGTCAAATGCATTTTTCCTTTGCCTCAAAGTTAAGCAATTCAGGTGATAGTTATAAGGCTCTCTTAGGGAAAACTAAGAAGAAGGACTACAAAACCCTCATAAGCTGGACCTTGGGACACTTCCAGCCTCTTTCACCATTACCCTACTTCACTCCAGGTGGTGGACTGATGAATCTACCTTGTCTGAGCTCTCGCACTTGCTATGTGCTGTTACCTGTGCCTAGAACTCCTTTTTTCCTCCACTGTAGGTAGTATAATTGCCTCATTCTGGTATAAACTTCTATGGCATCACATTGATTCGTTCCTCTTTTTACTTGTTTATGGTCTCAATAACATTCATTGGTGAATCCCAGCACCTAGTACAGTGGCTGGCCCAGAGTAACCCTCAAAAATGAAAAAACTGAGCTGAATTGACATCATATCCCATTCTGCACTGTCTTCTACTAAAGAAATATATTTTTTATTTTTTAGGGAATGCTTTTAATGTATTTTTCCTCGAGAATGATGAAATGCATTTAAAGCTGGAGTGAAACCAGGGCAATGTGTTAAGAGGCAAAATTTCTTGAAAGAGGGTGATGAAAAATCATAGCTTATCTGTGAGCTACCCTAGTGAGATTGCAGCTTGGACACTGAGCTTAGTTTTATGCACCTTATGTTCTAGGTAACTGGAGGATGATTGCAAAAGATGGCAGTAAGAAGGATTAAGTGTGATTATTTATGAGATATAGTTAAAAGAAGACAGCATGCATATGTTCACTAACTATAGGGAATAGACACATCTCTAAATATCTGATGAACAAATCCACCCATGGGCTATATTTAACAAAGAACAACAGAAGGATAAATAAGATGAGAGAATAAAAGAAGAAAGGGGGAAAATTTAGAAAATTTTCAGCATATCATGAGATGGTGCCTACTGGCAACCAGAATTCTCCAATAACAGCCGAAAACCTGAATGATTATTGGCTGAGAAATTTGTGAAGGAGGCTGGAGCATTGGAGTACAGCTGAATCTCCTAACCTTTTTATACTTTGAATTGTAAAAATAATGCATCATTTTTCTTTTTTCTACTATAATATTTTCATATTAGATGTGACTTTTTCAGTTAAATGAATACCCCCAAGATTCTTGTCTGAAAGTCTGGATTATGACTATAATCTACAGCAGAGATCAATTATGCAGAGGATTGGACTCTTCAACCTCTAAGGTCAATTCTAGTTCTAAAATTCTGTTTCCTGTGTAGCTCCTGAGTGCTTAACGAAGAGCTGTCGGGAGTGTTTGTGACTGAAGCAGAAAAGTATGTGATCGTTAGGCTTGCCACACATGAGGATGGTCCCAAGCTTTGTGATAATAATGGGAAGTTATTGCCAGGTAACTTTTGTCTGTTTACTTTATGGCTTAGCTGAATGTTATGAGTGGTACAAATGTCACATTCCCCTACTGCTGTTTGCTCTTTGTGGCCATAACATAGTCACTCATTGACCACATACTGTTGAATAAAACAAAAACAAAGTTCTTGCCTTCATGGAGCTTACATTTATTTGGAGAAGACAGGTGATAAAACAGAAAGACAAACAAGTGGTGACTGTAATTTCAAGTAAAGCTATTTGCTGTGAAGAAGTGTTATAATGGCATAATCCACAGAGGTCTTTCACAAAATCATCTTCCAGGTCTTAAGAACAGAGTCTGTGCACTTAATGCTCACTTCTCAAAAACCCCAAACCCTTTATTTGTGTTTCTTCAATATCACAAAAAGAATAACATAGCATCTCTAGCAATATTTCTTTAAATTCCTTTTTTCTCTTTTCTTGATTTCCTTGCTCCTCTCTCTGAAAACACCCCAGACTCACTGAAGCCTCAAGTCCCCAGGGTTCATATTTCTCAGTGTAAAAGAGGCTTTTAATAGTTTTTGGTTTGTTTGTCTTAGTGAGGATTTAGAAAATACTGTCTATCTTAATTCTTCACATAATGAGTCATATAAGGTGGTAGGTTGCTTACTTTTTTGACTTATTTTTATTCTGCTAGTCTCAGTGGCATGGGCTTGTGGTGGTGAACCACAGCCACATGTAGCAGATACTATTGGTACACTGCTAGTACCTCCATTACCTTACTATTTCAGTGCACACTGGCTTGACTTCCAATGACATCTCTTGTCTCTCTGGCCAAGGAGGCAACGCTGCTCTCTCATATAGCATACCTGAAGAGCTAGGGACTTCACAGTCTCTGAAATGAGCCCCCAGTCATTGATTGAGGCGAGTTGGTGTTCAAACAACCTAGTTCATTTGTCCCTTTGGTGGGATAGGTTAGTCCAAGGCATGCATGTGTTCCACATTGTTTCCTAATGTTCCCCAGGAAGATTAAGCTCCAATCACCCCTTGTAGTGCTGTGTTTGATAATGTTTTTTTTTTTTTTTTTTTGGTCTGTCTTCCCTTCCCTGTTCTCCTACTGGTGTTTCCTGCAATTACCTCTCAAATAAACTACTTGCACTGGAATACCTCTCTCAGGATATACTTCTGGGAGAACTCAAACTAAGATACCATCTCGAGGTGATTATTAAGTTGCAGATCAAATCTCTCCACTGATTGTTTTGGCACTTCAATGTCCTAGGTCTAGGTGAATGTATGTCTTAATGCTCATGATGAATGTATGTATTGTTGATGATCATAGCTGACCTTCCACCCAGCAGACAGCAGAAGTAATACCTATATGCTCATACTAGGGCACCCAACAATGGTTTAATAATCATTACATACCACTGTTTAGATTTTGAGTATGTTTATGACATTTGCCTTTTAATTGCTAAGTAGTAGATATAATGATTATAGGCTGATATTTTCTCAGGAGTCTAGTTGTTGCACTTTCCAGTTTCATATGGTTAGTGATTTCTTCTGCATTCTGTCTATCTGCTGACACATGTGTTGAAATCTCTCATGCCGCACAGCTTGAGAAAAGCTGGGACTGCTGAGCTGAATGTGTGTAAAAGCTAGAAAGAACTGTTGTATTACAGGAAACAACTCTAAATTGACAGAAGATTATGGTAGGAAGCCTGATCAGGAGTTTTAATCCCTGTGCACAAAATTAGTCTGTACACATATTGATCACATTCCTGCTGTTTTATCAGTAATTGTTTTCAATTTTACCTAGTTCTTCACAATTACATAATATTTTATGTGGTCCTGGTGTCTGTGTGGAGGTGACTTCTAAAATGACCATAATCCACTGTGACATTCTCTGAGAGTCATGCTTCCTAGCACATCAGCATTTTATACCAGGACATTTTACAGGACACCTTGATATTCTCTGTGGGAGTCAAATATCAGAAAGGATGAGAGATCTAAGACTTGGTGTAATCACTCCTATGTATTGAAGCAAAACCAAAGGAAAAATGAGAAAATGAAAGGACACCAATAAAAGTAGATACATATCTTAGTGTTTGTCCAGTGTAATTGCTCTTTGTTTCTTCCTTTGAAATGTAAAATAAGCCTCACAAATATCTGGTCTTCCTTGGTACTAGGGTTTGGAAGGGAGGAGGCAATCTTGAAGAAGTGAGCTCACTGTAAGTAACACCGCGTACTAACAAGAGTCTGAAAGCCGGGATTCCAGTCCCTGCTTATAGGCTGTACAACTTTGTGGAAATTATTTAGCTGCTCTGCAATCTTCAATTGCATTTATTGCAGAATTAAGTATACCTCTCATACCCTTCTAGACCAGGAGCATGTTAAGGTTAGGAACTCGGTCTGATTTAGTGATTTCTCTAGTACCCACATGGTATCTGGCATAGATTATATTAGGAGAATGGTTCTGAATTTAAAAAAAGAATAAGCAAAAGGGCCCCAAGGTGGTGAGAGCTGGATTTAATTGATACGCACCAAAGACAGAATAGACAATAATTCATTTCATTATTCAAGATATATTTACTGAATGCCTACTACATATGCCAATATAATATATATAGCTTTATATGTACATACATTATACTATACATAATATGTATTTTTAGGTGCTAGAAATACTGCAGTGACCAGAAAACCCACATCTGCATAGACCTTTTATTCTAGTAGGCAAGAGGATAAAGAAAGATAAAAAATTATAGAGAATGCTTGGTAATGACAAGTGCTAAGGAGAAAAATTATATAAAAAGTGGAGAAAGGAAGGGCGTGGAACCTGTGGTGCAATTTTACTGAGAAAACAAGGGAACGCCAAGTGCAATAGTAAACTGCATTAGGTAAGGGTCTGTGAGCCTTTGTTCTGACAGAAACATAAACAAAGGAAGGTTTGGTTTGGGAAGAAAGAAAGAAGTAAAACGCATTGTAGCTTAAAGAATTCTGTTACTTTTTCAATTTGGAAAAAATACAAGATTGAGAGGTTTAAGACAAAAATTCCTCTCCAGGGGAATTCTCACTTCAGCTTCTCTGCGAAGACACAGCATTTTCGGCCCCCAAACAGCTTCTGATTCGCCGGTGGAGGTGCGTTCTCTGTGCCTATTGGTCCCTGTGCCTGTCCCTAGAAGAACGGCCATCTTGGGTCCCGCTCCCACCGCGGGACCTTGTGGGAATTGTAGTCACCACTCTGCTCCATCCGGTCGCGGCAGTTTTTGCCCTCTGTACCCAGGCCCCTCAGGCAGCACCCTGTGGGCACACGCTCAGGCGCAGCTCCTGTCCCGCGCTCCCTCCCTCTGTCTTTCACTTCCCAGCTGCCAAGATCTTGGAAGGTAGGGGCGGCGGGGCAAGCACAAGTGTCACAGTGTTTCTGGGGCACGGGTATGGGTTGCAAGCGCGTCCTGTCATCACCCTGGCAGCCCAGCGGGGCGGGGCTGGGCCCGTGCTGCTCTTTGGGAGGGGGCGGGGGTCTGTCAGGAAGACCCTCACCTCCCAGCCCCACCCCACTCTCGGACGTCTTCAGAACTAGTTACTGAGCAACGGCCCAAACTCGAATCTGCCCCGCCTCCGCTGCATTTTGTAAGTGGGTAAACTGAGGCACACCACGTCAGTGTTTCCAAGGATGCCTCAGTTCCCGGCCCTGGCCGCTTTTGGATGGTTTGTTAGTTTCATAGACAAGAAGCAGGGATCTCTGCCCCAACGTACCTGTGTGAAACACCCAGCTCTGGGCTCCCCAAACGGAGGTACGGTTGAACACGTGCTCGGGACAGGAACCAAGCAGGACACTGGAAAGGCAGTATTTCAGGAGAGAATTTCACACTTAATTTTCAGAAAACAAAAAGCATCGAATTCGTTACTGTGGGAGAAGTCATTAGTAGTCTGTTGGACTTCGTTATACTTATTTCATGGCTCAATGTTTTTATATGAAAATATTCAAGGATTAAAAGGTATATCCACCTGGTGCGCTGGAGGAGGAGGAGGCCCGTTAGTGGAATTGGAGCTGGACTTAAGCTTTCTCTCTAGGATCAAATTCTGCCTCTGCTGTGTGTCCTGGGACTAGCCTCGCCCAGTGCTTATCTGGAAAAAAAGAACTTAAAGCTCCCTGCCCATGTGGCACAAAGATGAACCTGGAGCCAAAATCTAAATGAGGTCTTACTTAGGAAAGCTCGTCGCTTGCATAATATTCTGAGGTCTCTCAGAAATGTGCGGTTGTTTCAGAAAGTCTCGAACCCTGGTCCAGTCTGGCACTACAGAGGGCTACCCCATCTCGCATATCCCGGCGGAGGCTTCTGGGAATTTGAGTCACTGTAGTGTTTCCCGGGTGGGGGGTGGGGCTGGTACTCCACCTCCCAACGTGCCATTTTGTGCTGCGAGGTGTCTACTGGGAGTTGAAGTCTCACCTCCAGCGGTTCAGTGTAGCAGCCTTTGACTCGCAAATGCTATGTCATGTGGCCCTGTGTTGCTTGCTGCTAGCCTTTGGGTCTACCCGCTGTGAGCTGGAACTAGAGATATATGTTTAGTGAAGATGTCTTTTGTTGTTGTCATTGACTGAATGTGCTGTTCCAAGTACTAGATAGGGGATTATTGTATACACTTTTCCGCGTATTAGGGATTAGGAATGTTTTCAAACACAGCTAACAGTCGACAGTGTAAACTACAAAGTGTGTTCATATTATCTCTTAATAACATTGTATTTCCCATTTGCAGATGAGGAAAATAACTTGAGAAGATGATTTATCTAGGGTCACACACCTAGTAATAAAATGAAATGTATTTAACAAGTAAATAAATGTATGTTTATATATAAAAACATAGAAATATAATACTTTATTATATACAAAACATGTTTATTCTTAAATAAATATATAATATATGTCTATATTATATGTATTCATATATTATATATGAATATATAATGCATTAATATAACATATAAATATAAATCTATAATTATGAATAAAACTATATATAAAATTATAATATATGGATGCACATGAATATATAATTATATATTCATATATAGTATAAACATACAATTATTTATATCATGTATAAATACATATGTTAATGTATACATATATTTTGATATATAAATATGAGACACTTATATGTATATAAATATATTGTATAGGTATATTATGTATAAATATATATTTTTACAGATATAAAATATTAATATATATTTATGATACTTTAGTTATTGTAGTTTAATTTAATACCCTCAAAAGCTATATGCAGGATATAACCATTTTCATAAGCACTTTACTTTTTATTATTAATTTTTTGTTATTTGATTTTATTTTTTAAAGTATTTTTATTCATTATACTATTACAGTTTTCCCAATTTTTCCCCCTTTATCCCCCCTCTGCCCTGCCCATCCAACCCTCCAGCATTCCTCCTCCTTAGTTCATGTCCATGGGTGGTACATATAAGTTCTTTGAGTCCTCTGTTTCCTATACCATTTTTTATCTCTCCCCATCTATTTTATGCCTACTAACTTATGCTTCTTCTTTCCTGTACATTTTCCCCTCTCTTCTTCCTTTCCTCCTCCCCACTGAAATCCCTCTCTGTGATCTCCATTTCTCTGATTCTGTTCCTGTTCTAGTTGTTTGCTTAGTTTTTGTTTTCATTGTTTTTCTTTTCTTTTAGGTTCATTTGTTGGTAGTTGTGAGTTTGTTGTCATTTCGTTGTTCATGGTTTTGACTTTCTTTTGCTTAGATAAATCCCTTTAACATTTCATATAATAAGGGCTTAGTGAAGATGAATTCCTTTAACTTGATCTTATCTGGGAAGCACTTTATCTGCCCTTCCATTCTAAGCGATAGCTTTGCTGGATAGAGCAATCTTGGATGTAGGTCCTTGCTTTTCATGACTTCAAATTCTTCCTTCCAGCACCTTCTTGACTGCAAGGTTTCTTTTGAGAAATCAACTGATAGCCTATGGGAACTCCTTGGTAGGTAACTCTCTCCTTTCTTCTTGCTTCTTTTAGTATTCTTGCTTTATCTTTAATCTTGGGTAATTTAATGATGATGTGCCTTGGTGTGTTCCTCTGTAGGTCCAACTTCTTTGGGACTCTCTGGGCTTCCTGGAAGTCTATTTCCTTTGCCAGATTGGAGAAGTTTTCCTTCATTTTTTGTTCAAATAAGTTTTCCTTGTCTCGCTGTTGTTCTTTTCCTTCTGGCACCCCTATAATTCGGATATTGAAATGTTTCAGGTTGTCTCAGAGGTTTGTAAGACTCTTTTCATTTTTTTGAATTCTTGTTTCTTCATTTTGTTCCAGGTGGATGTTTATTTTTTCCTTTTTTTCCAAATCATTGCTTTGACTCCTGTTTTCCTTCCTGTCTCTGTTGATTCCCTGAATATTTTGCTTTATTTCACTTTGGGTAGCCTTCATTTGTTTTTTTCATTTTTTGACCAAGCTCAATCAGTTCTGTGAGCATTTTGACTAGCAGGGCTTTACATTCTCCATTAGATAGGTTGGCTATCTCCTCATTGCTTAGTTTTCTTTCTGAGGTTTTGGTCTGTTCTTTCATTTGAGCCATATTTCTTTGTCTTGGCACTGCTGATAGGTTGGAAAGGGGCCAGGGCCTTAGGTATTCACCCAGGCAGGGCCACCCTCTTTGCAGCACTGTGGCACTGCCTGTTGGGGAAGGGCTGAAGAGGGAACGGTGTGGCTTGCCTGCCCCACTTTCCAATGAACTATTGTGTGAGACTGGGAGTTTCTCCCACCATGGCAAGCACTGTAGTCCACAGTCACCTCTGAGTCTCCGTTTTGCCTTCAGTCAGCCCTGCCTGTGCAGCCCGCCACCTCGCTGTGGTTTTTCTGAGTCAGCCTGCACGGTTCACCACCTTACCAGTCTGGTTGTTCTGGTTGATATTTTCTTTAATTCCTTGGTTGTTGGAGTTCCATGCAGTTTGATTTTCTGGCATTTTTGGTTGTTTATTGATTTTAGATTGGTTGTTATCCCCCTTTTGTTTGTGTGAGGAAGTGGAGGGTTTCTACCTATGCCTCCATCTTGGCTGGAACTCTCGTATGCATTTTATGTGTTAGAAAACTAGGACACTTAATCAGTGTGTCCAAGTTAACTTGGCTTACTGAATAGAAGTGCTGAGATTGTAACCCAGTCTACTTGACAGTCTCTGCTTAGAAGAAGAATTTACCTTACAGAGTGAGAAGGAGCCCAGCCTTTCTGAGTACAGGATTTGGAATCTTTCCATTATACCATGTTCCCTCTGTAGTTAGACACTAAACATTATAGCAGCAAAAACCTTGGAGATCATTTAAATTCTGGCATGTAGTAAAGGTTCCACAAATGCTAGTTATATATAGCTTTTTAATACCTTTGTTTTATTTTAATTAAAAAAATTATCGGTTGATTTTAGAGAGAGAGAGAGGAAGGGGGACAGAGAGAAACATTGATTTTTTGTTCCTCTTATTTATGCATTCATTGGTGGATTCTTGTATGTTCCCTGACCAGGGATCAAACACACAACCTTGGTATACTGAGACAATGTTCTAACCAACTGAGCTATTCTGCCAAGGCCTGTAATACCTTCATTACAGAGGTGAAGAAACTGGCTCAGGTGGTAAAGCAGTTTGTCTAAGGTCACATAGTTGGTTTGAGTCACAGATGAGACTATACCAAAATGTCTAATTTCTAAGTCCAGGATTCTTTTCATTCTATCAGCAGTCAGCTTAGCAGGAACACCAGATGTGAAGCTGTTTAGATAATGCTTTGTCTCCTAATTTGTTCTCTCTAGGCCACAGACCAGGACCAATTGTTATAAAGTCTCTTTTCTTATTATTGGTAAGGTTGTAGTATTTCATTAATTCAACACATTTGTTTGAGCATATTTATATGCTTATCTCTAGCTGCAGGGGCCTCCTGGATGAAATGTAGCTGGAAGGACCTTATAAATCATTGAATCTAACTCATTTCATAAATGAGGGTGTTATAGAACAGAGGTCCAAGGGGGGGCCAATATTTGGCCCACCCAGGGGTGCCAAAACTGTTACAGAACAACACAGGAGCCTCCCCCCAAGGATGGTGTACTAATACCATCTGGACCCCTTACTGGGCTTGATTGTCCACCGCCAATGGGAAAGACGTCTCTCAGTGCCAGAGATTTGTGAAAAGGAAAGGAAATGTTTATTTAAGGCTATACAGACTTAAAATAGTAACCCAATGTCCCCATTAAAATATCAAAGTTCTTTAGGATAACTACAGCCATCCACAGCGCTTTCTTCTACCCCTGCCCTAATTCGGGGTACTGTATCTCAGGAAAAGAAGCACACATTTTGTTTCCAGGCCGCTGGCACTGTCAGCTGTGTCGCCGTCCAGGCAGGATCTCTAATTAATCCAAAGCCATGTGGCACCTTCTCACAGTAGTCTACTGGGAAGAGTTCTTTGTACCCATTTTCCAGGCAAAGTCTCTTCTTTCCTGCACCAGAGCTGCAGGGGTCTGCACTCTGGCCAAACTACGTGGTTCTCTCGCTTCACCAAAGTGCCAGGGGGTCTGCACTCTTGCAAAACCTCATGGTTCCCCCTTCACATGGCTGCAGGGGTCCTCACTCTGGCAAAGTTGCGTGGTCCACTCTCCTTAAATGGCTGCCATGCCTGGGTTTAAATCCCCGTGCCAATCTTCCTCTGTACCTCATTTCTGACTCCTTCCACAATCAGTTACACCTGCCAGCATCCCTGTATTATTCCAAGTTTACTGGGCTGCCATTGTGAGTCCCAGCAGGCATGGCCCCATGTCCTGGAGCCAATCTTCTCCAAGCTCCCATGCAGGTGCTGTAACTCAGGGAACCTGCCCCCCAGTTACATCTTAGGGAGGAGTGACTTCCATCTGCTTGGCTCTAAGCATGGCCACAGCAATTTAACATATCTATGCAACCAGTTAAAGGCTATAGATATGTGAAATGACCATGCCAGAGGTTAACTGCAAAGCCCTTGCTGTACAAAACAGCTCTCAATGGCCCTGCTCCATTTTTCCCTTCACCAACTCACACCTGTGGGGGGGAAGGTGTGAGGACATCTTAATATTTCCTGGACACCTCGAGTTCTGGACCCCATTCCAAATCCCTTTTTGGGGCCCCCCTCTTGGCTGCACTCTCTTACAAGGGGAGTGAGGTACAAAGTGGTCCATGGTCTTCATATCATGCACTTATGTCAAAGGTATCCTGTTTCTGCAAGGAGGCCAGATTCTGGAGGCCTCACAGTACTGTATGTGACCTTTAGGCTCATGATTTCTTTTACTTGGTATGCTTGTCCTTGCATTATAGCTGTGCATGTTTGATGGAGTGCCTGAGGAAATGTTTCTGTGTCTCCACCTCTTTGTATGTACACGCAGTTTAATATGCTCCATTTCTATTTTGGAAATTTGTCGTATTTTGGCTCCCAATACTTCTTCTCTTTTCTTCTTTCAGACACTTGAGAACAAAACATGACACTGTGTTTGCACTCACATACTTTAAAATCTAATACTCTAATGTAGGATATCTGAAATGACCAAGAGTTTTTTGAATTATACAAAAGTTTTGTTTCCTATTAGAAAATACATTGACCCTTTCAATTACATATTCACAAATAATAAAGCAGGCAGCCCTCACCTCTTGTGTGTGAAAGATGATTTCTACTGAATAATTATATAATAAGATAACAGCTTTGTAAATTAGTGTCTAAACATTCCTGAGATAGTCACTATGGGAGATATTCTTCCCGTCACCCTCTATTCACTCCCTCCCCGCGTCCCATCCAGCACTCTCCCAGCTGACACTCTGATCATTCAGCTTCCAGCACAGCGCATGATCCCTAGTAGACACTGGAAAAAGTAATTGCAGAATTGTATTCACAAGCACTCCTGAACTCTGTTCCCACATCTTTTTCTTGAATCTCAGTTTTCTCTTTTGATGCAGCTTTGAAATATAAGGTGGGGCAAAAGTAGGTTTATAGTTGTATGTGGAACGCAGAGCTTACTCTATTATTATTTATTATTGTATTATTTTCAATACAAACCACTGTAAACCTACTTTTGCCCCACCCTGTATAAGATGTAGCATGTTACCTTCCTTTCAATGTCTACATTGCAGAGAAAAATCTCAGCCTTTGAGATCATCCTCTAAGGGGCTATTTCTTTGGGAATGTCAATGTCTGTAATTTCTCAGATGAGAAATAGATCCAAATAGCAAAACGTAGCAGAGAAGAAATAGAGAGTGGTAGTCTGCAGGCTTATGACTTAATTCCCAGCCCTATCTCTTAGGCTGGTTACTTAGCCCTTGGCTTTTTCTATAAATAGGATAATAAGCATTTTTACCTCAAAGTGATGATGAAGATTAAATAGGGTACTGCGCTTAAAGCTTTCAGCATGTTGTCAGGCACTCAATAGCTTGTATTGAATAGATGAATAGAACCCCTTCTTTTATTAAATGTAAACTTGATATTTGAAAATATATCAGATTTACTCAAGATTTAAACTTAGGTCAGAAATCTATTTTATAAAAGGATTTGCCATTTGTTTTCTTAGAATAGTAAGCCTGGCCATCGCATTTAATATATGAAGTTACCCACAACTCTTGATAACCCATCTTGTCAGCTCAGTGACACTCTCTTTTGTGGGCCGAGAGATAGCGAAGCTTTTGGCTCTGCTCTGCCTGCTGAGAGGTTCCTGATCTATGGTTCCATCTATGTATTAAATCTTGGATTGAAAAGCAGCCCGCTTCTGTTAGTGAGGCCTTTTGTCCACTTCTAGAAAGGCTGAGTCTATTCCAGGAGCCTCAGGGTTAAAGTGGAGCAGTTGTCCTCCAGCTGGGGAGAAATCCCAGGGCAGTGGTCATGTGGACATGGCAGTGCTCCTTTCTAAAGCTGGCAACTTCAATAGCCATGAAGTTACTGATAAGGAGGTGAGTTAGAGAAAAGGGGTGATGCAGGGGATGGGGAAGAAAAAAAAAAGGAATGAGGATCACAGCAAGAGCAAATTGCAGATAGACAAAGGAAAGAACTGAGGCCCTCAGTATCCTAAATATGTATTTATTCATCTCATTTATCCTTCTGCTAGCTCTGTGCCAGACACTGTGCCATTATACATTGGAGATACAGCAGTGAATGTGGCTGACTTAGAGGGTCACGGTGGTGAGTGGAAGTACATTCTAGCTGGGAGGAGCTTAGAGGAAGAAAGGAAGGAAGGGAGGGAGGAAGGGTAAGTTGAGATTTGATGGGCAAAACGGTCTCTGGGCCTGGGGTAAAGAATCAATGGGTGGGGGAGGGGGAGCAGATGAGGCTGCAGGGGCAGGCATGGGTGATAGGCAGAGTCTAATTGCCTGTATTGTAAAGGAATTTTGGATTTAATTCAAGGACAATTGGGAAACCACTTAACAGTCTTAAGTAGAGAAATGAAATTATTGGATTTGTTTTCTGTAGAGGCAGTATGGATGATAAATTTGTGAGAGATAATAGTTGATGTGGGAAAACTGGTTAGGCATGTGCTTCTCTAGCTTTAATGTACGTATGAACTTCCTGCTTATCTTAAAATGTGGATTCTGATTCAGAAGATCCGATGTGGGCCTGAGTTCAGTATTTCAGTATGACAGGCAGATGCTGCTGGCCTAGGGACTGTACTTTGAGTGGCAAGTACTTAGGAAACTTTTGAGTGTTCTAGGTGAGAGGTGATGTGGTTAAAAGAATGGACTCTAGGGGACAAAATAGCTGGATTCTGATGTTGGTTCTGCCATTTCCTTTGCTGTGTGACTCTGGGAAAAAGTGTCCCATTCAGTTTGGGCCTCAGTTTCCTTATCTGTGAAATAGGGGTTATAATTCCTATTGTAGACCAATGTTTTAAGTTTTCAGTGAGGTAGTTCAAGGGAAGTGCTTAACACAGTAATTGGCAGTCAATAATGCTTGCTTTAATTTTACTCTTACTGTTATTAAGAAAAAACACAACTTTATATACCATGCCCTGTTTCCTTATTTGTCATATTTTGAATACTAGGTGAAATAGATTACCTTTAATTGTACCGTTTTTGTTTCTGTCTTGCATATAAAGTCCGGAACTTCTTCAGTCCTTTGTAAAAACTTGAGTATTATGGGCAAATAGATATATTTCTTCCATGAAATTAAGTCTATCTAAATTCGAGGGGAAGAAATCAAGGATCCATAAAGTACCATATTATATCTGGTTAAGATAGGAATTTGAGGCATCTTGCCTCCTAATGTAAATTTATTTAGCCCAATTATAGTCCCTCCTTTTTCACATAACTTTAACCTGTTTGGACTGCTTTCCAACCAGTGATTCTCAGCCCTCTTGCAAGTTAGAATCACCTCAGGCTGGTCCCATCCAGATAAATTAAAATCAGAGTGTGGGAGGCAGGCATTAGTCTTTTCTTTTTTGAGTTTCTCAGGTGATTCTGAAGTACATTTAGGGATGAGAATCACTGGTTCAAACAACAGAACATGAAATGAACCAGGTACAATCTAATAGGTGAAAAAGCCTTAAGTGGTGAACGGAGTACCTAGAAAGCAGCATTTTGAAGGCTTTGGGAGTGAAAGAGATAATGTCTCATCACAGATCTCTCATGGAATTTGAACTCACTATAGGTTGTGCCCTGGGAGATATCTTTGGGGTTAGTTACCAAGGACCCCAATGACCCCACTTCCTTGTATCCCTTACCTGAGTCAGGATTCTCTTCAAAGTTGTTTTAGCTCTGTTTTTCTTCCCGGTATTTAGTTTGTTCCAATTGTCATGGCTGAAAAAAAGTATTAACCCATTAAAATCATGTTCAGAAGGTACCGAATCGCATGCTTTCACTCGCCATGTGTGCCCATGTTATTGAAAAGGTTTAAACTCTTGTTTATAGAAAACACAACCCATTTTACTTGTAACATTCTACCATTCTAATTCATTGCAGCTTGAAATGAACCACTTTCAGAGAGGGCACCTATTATAAAGTTTTGTTTTCTTTAAAACATTTTTTATAGGTACCCACACTCTCCATTTCAGGGTAGAATAATTAAGCTAATTTGATTAAATCTTTAATATACTGGATTATCTATAATTTGCGGAAATCTTTTCCTTTTAAAAGTTTTTTTAACCTCACAGAAAATGTGTATACTTTGTTTGCATCTGAATATTTATATTTAAAACCCTATATTCAGGGCCCAGAAGCATTCTTGGCCTGAGTTTCTCTTACCCTGCACACCATAATTTCACTTTTCAGCATTTCCTGAGCTTCTCTAGTCACTAGGAGGTCATTTCACAATGTATAGGCATACCTCATTTTATTGCGCTTCACAGGTGGTGTGTTTTTACAAACTCAAGGCAAGACCATCCCCCAGCAAAAAGATTATGACTCGCCCTATTGCAATAGTTGCTTTCTTACCACAGTCTGGCACCAAACCTGCAGTATCTCTGAGGTGTATCTGTGGTAGTTTTATTTTTCTGCTCTCTCGACTTAATAGGGAGAAAAAGAGAAACAGTAGGAAACCGTTTTTGTTGGAGGGTTTAATATAGTTAAAAAACTATATATTTTAGGGATATTTTTATGTATGATGAGAAACTGGTTAAGAGGTTTGCAAAAGAATACATTGGCAGTATTCTGGAATTTAAAGACTGTGAATCTTTTTATGTATTTATTAGTGTTTCTTGTTTTGGATCTACTTCCTCTTATTAACATCAGATTTCCATTAAAAATCAGTATATTCTGCACTTTCTCAGACTCACAGCTATTGGGGCTAAATCCTACCATAGATAGTGTGAAGCATCAATACTCTCTCATGAGGTTTAATGCATTCATATTTTAGTTGGGCACAGGCTGGAGGAGAGTATGGTCTGCAGTCATTTAATCACTGGAGTGTGTAGTATGTGGTAAGAACAAAATTTTCATTTTTGGCAAGACTTGATATCTTCCCATGTCTTCAGTTTTGAAAAAAAGAATATGTGCTGTAGTCTTATATCTCCATTAAGTACAGGACAGTGCCTGCTTTGTTGTGCCAGGGGATGTTTAAGCTATGCCTAGAAGCAGGAGTTTGTGTATGTACTTGGAGTCCTAAGAACAGGCAGAGGAAGGGGCTGGAATCTGCCAGAATAAGGTTGTTTCAACCCTGGAGCACTGAAGGTTCCTGTTCAGCCTGTCCTGGGTACGGGCCTGATGAAAGAAGGGATAGTGATCCAAAGGAGAGCAGGGAAAAGCTAGAGAGATAGAAACAGATGCAGAGTGTATGGAAGGGGTATAATAACAAGAAGATGGTTGAGTAAAGGGAAGGGAAAGTGTTTTGTCTTTACAAATATATATGGGAATGGTGCCTTTGTGGCATACAACATGCATGGCTGTGCATGCAGAGAGAGCCTGATTAATGGGAGGCCTTGATACCTTCAGAAGAGAGGAAGTGTTCCTGGGATACAGAAACAATAGGTGCACTGCAGTTTGAAATCCTAGTTTCTGGGTTCTGTTGGCTGAGGGGGTAAAAGCAAGGCCAGGAAGCTTCAGCAGCTCAGGGCCATGGATAAATCGGCAGCTGAGGCCCTCTCTGTCTTGGCCCCTCTGAGTGGGACAGAAAGCTTCCCCTAAGCTATGGCTTCCTCTAGCCTCTTGAACTTCCAAGAGGCAACAGGCCAAGCTTTCTTTGGCCTAGAGGAATTAGCTATGTTTGGCTTCCTAGTGCAGATACAACAGCTGGGTCCAACTCCCATGGGCTGGGGACTGGCTGCAACTATGGGCGAGGCTCCAAGTGAGGCTAGAAACTTCTGCATTTCTAACAAATTCCCAGGTGATGCAGATACTTCTAGTCCACTGGCCACACTTGGATTAGCATGGGTCTAGATCTTTATGGCTTATACTATGTTGTCATTTTGTTTTCATGTAATGAATAGTTGTTTAGAGTTCACAAATACATATATCACTCTACATGTGGCTGTACCCATTATCAGGTGTGTAAGCATGGACAATTTTTTGGCTATGTCTATTAGAATGGTGCTCATAATGATAACTACCTATGGATATTGTGAGGGGTGAATGATATTACATGTAGAAAGCCCTTGGCATGTATTAGCTACTCTAATGACTGAATACTAATCAGTGGATGTGATGGGTTTGCACAAGCAGCTTTCTTTACTTGGGGTTGGTCAGGTTCTTCTGAGCCTGTATTTGTGTGCTAGGAGCAGCTACACTAATGGCAGTCAAATGTGTCCAGGATCTGGAAGCAGGTAATACCTTGCAGTTAAGGTGAGCAGGCAGATGGAGTGTGGGATGACAGCCTGGCAATAGCCTCTGACCTGTCTGGTGTCCCAGTTTTAATTCCTAAGCCCCATGGTTGTTCCTGCCAGTTTGTCTTGGGTATGAGTCATTCCTTATTCACCATTACTTAACTAATGCACTTACTGTTGTCTGTTATACATCAGGCATGGTGTTAGGTTTGGTTTATACATCAGTGAACAAGGCAGTCATAGTCCTTGCCCCCAGGAATCCAGTGGAGGAGATGGAAAATATGCAAGTGAATAAATGTAATTATAAATTACCAAGTAATTAGAGAATACTGGGAAGAAAGAGTATAAGGTACAGTGACTGTGAAAGAGGTAACTTACTGAGACAGGGTAGCTAAAGAGGAGGAGCTGATATTTGAGCTGGGACCTGGATAAAGGATGAGAGAGAGGAAGCCATATGAAGAGCTGGTAAGGTGGCATTTCAGGCAGAAGGGACAGCCTTTACTGCAGCCTTGAGGGGAGAGAGCTTGATGTGCTCAAAGAGATGAAAGAAAGCCTCAATGGCTCAATCATGGAGATTTAAGCAGGCACTGGCACCAAGTGAGGTTGGCCTGGCTGTGCAGGGCCTGGAGGTCAAAGTGTGCAGTTTGGATTGTGTTCTCTGGGGAATGGCCCTGGCCCTGAATCTCATACTGTGGCTTCAGCTTTGCTCTTTGCAGTCCAGACCTCCCTTCTGCTGGCCTGCTCCTCTGAGCACCTGCTGCCAGACTGCTTTTTCCTCCCCTTTTGCTGGACATCAGTTATGGCCTTGACTATGCCTCCCTAATGCCTGCCATCTGCACAGGCTTCTCTTTCACCTGTTAATGTGCTTTTTAGGCACCAGGTGCCATTTGTGTAACCTGGTTCCTTCCCATTTCCTTCACCTGTGTTCTGCCCAGAACGTCTGCTATATCCCCTTCTGCCCCCAATGGGATATCAGACCCATGTCCTTCCTGATCTGATGCCTCTGCCATGTAGCAGTGAAAAATTAAGAACAAAGTCATCACTGGAGGGGTGCAGAGGAACAGAATGAAAGGGACTGAGGGACAAGGAAGAGCAGTTTTGGATCTAGTGATTGCTGGAAGAAGGAATAACATACAGTTTTTGTATGTTGGACTCACAGGTTCAATGGATTTTTTAAATGATTTAATTAATTAATTTTTTAGGAAGAGGGGAAGTGAAGGAGAAAGAGAGGGAGAGAAACATCAATTTGCAAGAGAAACTTGGATCCGTTGCCTCTCGTATGTGTCCCAACTGGGGACTGAACCTGAAACACAGGCATGTGCTCTGACCTGGGATCAAACCGGTGACCTTTCACTTTGAGGGACGATGCTGTATCCAACTAAGCCACACTGGTTAGGGTTCAAAAGATTTTTTTTGAAGGGCTTGAAGGAAGCTTGTTGGAAAGCTGGTTTTAAAGAGGGGAAATGACTTGCTTTGGGTGATAGGTAGAGTCAGTGGCAGAATGATGACCTTTCTTTCTTTCTCTCTCTTTTTTTCTGACTTTTATTTATTGATTTTAAGAGGTGAGGAGAGAGAGAGAGAGAGAGAGAAACATCAATTTATTGTTCCACTTATTTATGCATTCATCAGTTGATTCTTGCAGGTGCTCTGGCAGGGGATCAAACCTGCATCCTTGGTGTATCTGGATGGCACTCTATCCAACTGAACTACCCAGCTGGGGCAGTTTGAATGGTTCTTACGTTGACAGGGACCTCATCTGGAAAGATTCAAAGGTTGGGGTGACTCAATGGCTGAGGGCTACAGCCATCTCTGAGGATTCCTAACTTAACATGTCTGACCATTGATGTTGGGTACCAGCTGGAATCTCAGCTGAGGTGGTTAGCCAGGACACCTACATGTGGCCTCTCCATGTGTCTGCTTGGGATTCCTAATTGTATCATGGCTGGGTTCTAAGAAAGAGTAATCCAAGAGAGTCTGGTGGAAGCTTTTTACCAATGGAGCTATCTGGCCAGGACCACACCTTCTTTCTTAGTCTTCTGTAGGTTAGGTCCTATCTTTTGCTTTCTTGACTTACACTTTTTTATAGCTTTTATTTAACCTCTAAGTTTTGATCAAGGAGTCTCTCTCTTTGGATTGTAAGCTCCATGAAATCAGGATCAGTTGGCTATTTTGCTGACGCCATATTCCCAGCACCTGGTCTCCATGTACGGTAAGTAAGTGGTCCAGGTGCTTAACTTAGAACTAATTCAGTGTCGCACTTTGCACTCTGCCATAGACCCATAGACTTCTGGGCTGTCCTCCATTACTTCTTTGGCTAATTGATTCTTGGTTGTGTGGGGGAGTTTAAGTAAATGAAATCTGCTGAAGTTTGGGACCTCAGCCCTTCCTACCATTCCTTGAACCTTACTGCCTCCCGTTTCCTCCCCTTATTGGAGATAATGCCTTGGTTATTGCATTAATGTTGTCTGTTTTACCTCTTTAGAAAGTTTGTTCCTCCAAGGTCAAGGATCTTGTTGGCCCGGTTTCTTGATGTATATCAGTGCATAGAACAATGCATGGCCTATTGTAGACTGAATGAATTATGTCCTATCACTATCATCAAGATCTAAAAGTCTGGGTTCTGAAGGCTTCATTTGGCTCCATGCAGATGGGTTATTTATGCTACACAGATAATTGGAATTTTCAAATGTTGGGGAGTCAAGAACCAGCTCATAAGGAAGGGAGTATAGAGAAGAACCACCTATCTGGCTCTGAGGGATGACTTCTGGCTTTGCTTCTCCTTAGCTGTATAATCTTGAGTAAAGTATTTAACCTCTCTGCATATCACTTTTCTGTAAAATAAAGACACTGAGACTACTAATTAGGGGAGTCCAACCTTTTGGCATCTCTGGACCACACTGGAAGAAGAAGGGTTGTCTTGGGCCACACATTAAATACACGACGATGCATACTCACAAAAAACCCTAATAATGTATTAAGTAAGTTGATGATTTTGTGTTAGGGCTCATTCATAGCCATCATGGGCTACATGTGACCCGTGGGCTGCAGGTTGGACACCCCAGGTAGCTCTTAGAGTTGTTGTGAGGATCAGGTATGAGGATGATGTAAAGCATGCCTTCACAGTGCCTGACGAGTGGTCAGTGCTTAATATGTACTACCTGTGATTGCCATCACAGGTAATGTGAACCTGGAGTGTTGTTCTGTCTACTATTTCTGGTTAGTGGTTAAATGGGCATGTCAGTTTTCACTTTTAAAATCAGAGATAGGTCTTTCCTATAGTCCTGTGTTATTTGGTGGACTCATATTCTTTTTGGCCATCAAATAATGTACAGGCTTTTGATTCTGTTCATATAAAGTTTACTGAAAATGTTGATGAACAGTAACCCAGAATTTGGCACAAAAAATTAATGGTGGTTGATGTTAAAGACAGTAGAATATAAATTAGAAAACAAACACATCTACCATACTGTAATATTTAAATGCCTTCTCATAACACTTAAGATTCTCATTAGTCCAACATGAGAAAAATGATAAATATTAATATTTTCCATCAAAGGAAGGCTTAGAAATCAAAGCAGAGTAAACAACTGTTGTAGTTCAAAGATTATATAATGAATGAATTTAAATTCCACACTGCCAAACCTCTATTTTAAAAAACTTCTCTGTGAGACAGTTTAATTATTTTTATCCAGTGCAGAAACTAGGAAAGACGTGCACTTAGAAAGTATTCTTGGGACTTGCTGATTTAGACCACGTTCTCAAAGACCTTGACTATGTCGTGCTTTGTGTCTACAAAAGAGACTCACGTGTGCCTGAGCCAACCTTCTTCTCCGTTGATTTCCAGTTCTATTTCAGGAGAATCATATTGGAAACTGGCTCTAGGTAGAACATGAAAGGGCACTGGATAGCACTTCCTTGTCTTCATTGTGAATTCTTTCCTCGAGCTTCTCTATTATTCTTAGCTTTGAATATTCCAGGCAGTGTGTACGGCAGTCAGTCCTCAGGTCAGGAAGGAATGGAGGGAGGGCTGACAGGCTGATGTGATCACTTTGAAATTGTCAGACTTTTTCCTCTGCTTTTACTGTTACAGAGGTGGCTGACTCAGTGTGAGAGGCCCTCATATTGTCACTGCAAGGACATAGTTCTGGGAGTCAGGACACTAGGATTTCAGTCCTGGCATTCTCATTGCCTCATGCAGGTCTTGGCCCCTTTCCACATCTGTAAAGTGAGGGGATTGGATCTGATGATTCTAAAATTCTGTGCCACTCTAACATCTTCTATGTCAGGTAGAGAGAGAGCTTTAGAGATCTGAGAAGTCCTTCCCCCTACCCTCTGCAGAAGGGAAACTGCCTGGCATAGCAGGCTTTTTGACCAGACTGACCTATACCTTGCTTAAGCTAATTGACTTAAGTTCTCATCGATTAAATGGAAATAGTGCAAGGTTGTTGTAAACACAAGAGATGATGTTTAGAAAGCATCCAGTGCTGTGTTTGGTGCATCACAGGGATTTATTGATGATGCTGTGTTGTTATGTTATTACTTTATTATTTTTATTTTTAAACATGTTTATATCTTATCTGAGCACTTGTCTGTCTTTTTGTACCTCAGATTCTTCATCTAAAAATGGAGATAGTAAAAGAACCTATCCCACTGGTTAATTGTGCAGATTAAATGAGATAATGCATACCATATTTTTCAGACTATAAGATGTATCCCCCCGCCCCAATTTGGGAGGAATAATGGTTGTTAATGTGCTGTTGAGTTCTGTTTACATTTACATTGGTGAAATATTATGTTGTTTATTTTACTAAATATTTTACCACATTTTATGCTTCAAAAAATTTTTTTCTATTTTTCTTTAAAAGCTAGGTGCATCTTATGGTCTGAAAAATATGGTAGATAGTTCCTGGTACATTGTAAGTACCAAATACAAATTAACAATGATTTCAGTTATCATTTTTATTACTAATCACAATACCTTGAATAAATATTGCTTTTTGTAAAGAACTAGATAGGGTAAGGCAAATAGGGATAACTACCTTCTGTAATACCCATGAGAAAGCATATTTCCAGTCATCCAAAAGATGCAACATTTTCCACCAGCAGCACATTAATCATAGGGAACATTAAATAAATGATGTCAAATTGGGACTTTAAAATCAATTATGTCTCTCCAACATGGGTTCTTAATCCAGGATGCTGGGGCCTCCTGGATAAAATATAAATATATAAATATATGTTAATATAATATAAATATATATTTATATAATATATATGTTATATATTATGATACACACACACACACACACACACACACACACCTTTGTCATCTACTGATGGATACCTGGGTTGTTTCCATGTCCTGGCTATTGTAAATAACTAAAATTGCTATAAACATAAATATATGTTTATATATTTGTATATAAATATATGTGTATATATGAATATATTTATATTTATATTATATACAAAACATAATATATAATATAAATTTTATCCAGCCATTAAAAAATGAGGTCATTCTACCATTTTCGACAATGTGGATTGACCTTGAAGGCATTATGCTAAGTGAAGTAAATCAGAGAAAGACAACATACCATATGATTTCACTTTTATGTGGCATCTAAAAGATCATATAATATCCCCCAACAAACCCACACCAGACAGCTAGAAAAAGATCAGATTTATAATTAGCAGAGGTTGGTAGGTAGGGAGGAGGAATTGGAAGAAGGCGGTCAAAAGGTCCAAACTTCCAGTTATAAGATTTACATGTTCTAGGGGTGTAATGTACAACATGATGACTATAGTTAACACTGCTGTATGAGATATAAGAAAGTTGTCAAGGGAGTAGATCCTAAGAGTTCTCATTATAAGAACTTTTTCTTTTTATCGTATGTATATGAGACGATGGCTGTTACCTAAGCCTGTTGTAGGAATCATTTGACAATATTTGTAAGTCAAACCATCATGCTGTATACCTTAAACTGATGCAGTTATATGTGTCAATTATTTCTCAATAAAACTGGAAAAAATGTGAGATATTTACAGTTGGAAAATGGGACAAATAGAAGACAATTAGAGTTTAAGTTGAATGCAGATACGTTTGGGGATGATAACTGGGAAATAAATAGAAATAAGGCAAGAGATTTGTTTTGTCTTTATTTTTTCTAAAAGCTATTATTGTCATTTGATATTATTATATATTTACTTCATAATAAATAAAAATATTTTGTTGGAAGTAAAAAAAAATAAAAAAGAACCTAATATTCCAGATCCATAATTTACCTCCACATGTGAGTTGAAACCAGGTTAGAAAAGACTACTTTTTATCGGATTCCAATGGGTCGGGTATTAAACTAAGACCTCGGTGTGAATTCTCTCATTTTATCTTTAGAGCAACTCTATGAGATAGACAGTCTTTTATGTCTGTTTACAGATGAGAAAACTGAAATTCAGAGACATGAAACAAGTACTTAATAGGACACTCAAGTACTTGGGCTGGGACACAGATCCAGGTCTTCTGATTTGGGAACTTGAGCTCTAGGAGCAAATGTCCTCAGATGGTAAAACATCAAACCTGCTTGATAGCTACTATTTCTGTATAATGAAGTCCGATGGCAAGACAAGGATGTATACAGACTTGCTTTTTATCAATGGCATAGCAAATTAACACTTATTTATGTTGTTTGCAAGATCATTCCTTTTCATGTAAGGGTATGAATTTCAATATAGAATAGACTTATTTAAAGAAATATCAATATTTTTTTCTGAAATTAGCAGCATCAAACTGTATTCACGGAATTTTAAAAACATACCACATTTATATAATACAAATTCACCTGGAAGCATAACATTTCCTTATCTGTTTCTACAGCTTAGCTTACGGCTGTTGGCATCAGTTTATTTTTAAAACAAAAACAAATTGTTTTTTGTTAACTTCATTAGGTCATCATCAGTCAGATATTAGACAAAGTTGATGTCAATGAGGCCAACATCTTGGTCAGAGTGCACAGATTGTTCTGTGAGAAGGTGCTATTTAAAAAACTTTTCATATCAAAACTGCATAAGAAAATAAATTCATTTTAGAAGATTTTTAAGAAGACAGAAATGCTCAAATATAAAATAACATTGCCATTCTTCACCCTTGTAATAGATAGTACTATCAATATTGCAGTGTACCTTTCCATTTCTTTAATTGCACATGTATATTTGTTAGTTTTGCTAGTTCTCTAAATTGGGATCACTCTTTACATATGGTTTTGTTACCTATTTTTCACTCATGAATGTATTGTGTGCCTTTTCCAATGTCATCAGTGACTGCAAAAGTATTTTTTAACCTATCCCAATTATTTAACGTTGGGTTCCTCACCTCTATTTCTGGTATATATAAATGAAGAATATTTGCATATAAGCATAATTATATCTATGATTTTTAGGATATATTCTCAGAAGTGGGAATGCTAGGCAATATTGTTAGCTGTAGGAGTAGCTCTCTCATTTTTTTCACTGCAGGCAGTGCTTCTCTGTGCACCTAGAATCCCCACTACCCACTTTTCCTGGCCTCTGTTTCCTAGGAAATTCAGAGAAGAGACTATGGAGTCAAAAGTTGGCAGGGCAATTAACATCAGTCTTTAGGCTCTACTCCATCAAAATAAACCTGTTGCGTTGCATGTACTAGCTATATAACACGTCCTGTATTAGCATGTTACCTTGTTAGCCAGAATCCTTCCAATTGCAAGTAACAGAAAACTTGATTTATTTCTCTCATATAACAAGAAGTCTAGAAATGTGAGGGTGGCTGTGGCTTCAGTTCAGCAACTCAGAAGTGTCAAAGAGAGTGTATCAACAATGTTTTTGGCCTTTTCTCAATAGTCATGGGATGGCTGTGATTGAAGCAGGCATCATACTTGTGTTTAGAGTGTCAGCGAGGGATGAGAGAACGTATAAATCAGACACATTTTTGATCTTGGGAGTGGTTAGCCTGATTTTAAAAAGTGGTGCTGGTTCTTTCTCATATAGCAGAAGCAAAATATATAATGATTATAGAAAACATATTTAACCTACAATCTCATGATCAGGAGTAATCACTGCTCTCATTTTGGTGTTTATCCTTCCAGTTTAGTTATAAATGCACAATAAAGTGGGATAATCCATTTATATACTGCCTTGTAGCTGGCCTTTTTTATTCAGCATCCATCTCTATGCCTAGTACCTGGTTGATGCTTTAAAGATTTTACTGGAAAATTAATCAGTGATTTAAAAAATTCACTATGGTTTTGGTTAAGATGGAGGTAAACATGCCTTGCCTCCTTGCACAACCACAGCAAAAATTACAACTAGGCTATAAAACAAATATAACCCAGAATCATCAGAAAATCAAGCTGTGTGGAAGTCTGACAGCTATGAATTAAAGAAGCCACATTCGTCTAGATGGGTGCCAGGAGTGAGACATGGAGGGGTGCAGAGAGATGTGGACTTGTGGGGACACAAAATGGTCAGTCCCACACCCATGTGTGGTGCATAAAAATTGGACAGATACCTTGGGAGTGAGGGATCTTGACCCCAGACCAGACCACCCAGCCCAGGGTTCCAGCACCAGCAAGATAAGTCCCCATAACTTCTGGCTCTAAAAACCAGTGGGGGTTGGGGCAATGGAAGAAACTAGGGGACTCTCAGGAGTCTCCTCTTGAAGCGCCTGCAATGGACTTAGGACTTACACAGACTCATTCCCTTTGGGCTTCAGCACCAGGGAAAAAGCTGGAAGGGCACCAGTGGCATTTGGGGAAAAATTGAAGTGTCTGGCATCAAGGCAGTGTGGAAAGACAGCTTCTTCCATGACAAAGCTCCAGACGGTGGCATTGTCCCCTCTGAACCACCCCACACACACATAGCCACAGAGTAGGGACATGGTGTCCTTGCCCTGGCGATTGCCTAAGGCTCCACACCATTGAAATTACCAACGCTGTTTTCTATAATACACCATGCTACTAAGACAGAGAGTCAAAGCAGCGCTACCTAAAACACAAAAACAAACACAAGGAGGCTGCCAAAATGAGAAGACAAGGAAATATGGCCCAAATGAAAGAACAGAATAAAACTACAGGTAAAGAACTAAATGAAATGGAGATAAACAATGTATCAGATGCAGAGTTTGAAACACTGGTTATCAGGATGCTCAAGGAACTCATTGGATACTTCAAGAGAATGAAAAAGACCCAGGCAGAAATGAAGGTTGCACTCAGTGAAATAAAGAAAAATTTACAGGGAACCAACAGTGGAGTTGATGAAGCTAAGAATCATATCAATGATATGGAACATAGTGAAGAAAAAAACTTTTAATTGGAACAGCAAGAAGAAAAAAGAATCCCCCACCCCCGCAAATGAGGATAGGCTAAGAAGCCTCTGAGACATCTTCAAACGTACCAATGTTTGAATTTTAGGAGTGCCAGAAGGAGAAAAGAAAGAGCAAGAAATTGAAAACTTATTTGAAAAAATAATGAAAGAAATCTCCCTTAATTTGGTGAAGGAAATAGACATACAACTTCAGGAAGCACAGAGAGGCCCAAACAAGTTGAACCCAAAGAGAGCCACACCAAGACAGATCATAATTAAAATGCCAAAGGTTAAATATAAAGAGAGAATATTAAAAGCAACAAGAGAAAAACAAATACCTACAAAGGAATTATCATAAGACTATCAGCTGATTTCTCAAATGAAACTTTGCAGGCTAGAAGGGACTGGCAAGAAGTGTTCAAAGGGATGAAAAGCAAGGACCTTCAATCTAGATTACTCTATCCAATAAAGCTATCATTTAGAATTGAAGGGCAAATAAAGTTCTTCCAAGACAAGGTAAAGCCAAAGAAGTTCATCATTACTAAGCCATTATTATATGAAATGTTAAAGGAACTTAAGAAAAAGAAGATCAAAACTATGAACATTAAAATGGGAGGAAATTCACAAGTATCAACAATTGAATCTAAAAAACTAAGCAAATAAGCAGAACAGAAACAAAATAATAGATTTGGAGGTTATTTGGGAGGTTATCAGTTGGGAGGGGAAAGGGGAAGAATGGGGGTAAAGATGCAGAGATTAAGAAATTCAAATTGGTAGGTACAAAATAGACAAGAGGAGGTTAAGAATAGTATGGGAAATGGAGAACTTATATGCCTGATCCATAAACATGAACTAAGGGAGGGGATTGGTGGAGGGAATGGATGATAGAGGATGGAAGAGGGCAAAGGGGGGAAAATTGGGATAACTGTATAAGCATAATCAATAAAATATATTTAAAAAGTAAAAATGCACTATGAATATTATTCTGTATCATTGAGTATTGTATAATTTTTAATAACTGCATATCACTCAGTTGTTTGTCTATTCCATTTTTTCTTTGGTTATTATTACAATGTAGTTTTTTTCAAAATGTTCACTATGACAAATAATTCTGCAGGACATCTTTGTGTGTGTATAAAAGTCTCTCCTTATTTACTTAGATAAATTTCTTTCAGAAATCGAGTCACTCAGTCCAAGCAAGTGCCAGTTTTAAGGTGCTTGATGTACTCGTATATCACCAAATGGCCCTCCTCAGAGGTACCATTTAAAACTATGTTGGTTTAGTTTTTTTCTATTTATTTAATTTTGAAAGTATATTTTATTGATTATGCTATTACAGTTTTCCCAATTTTTTTCTCCCCTTTATCCCCCCTCCTCCCTCAGCCTGCCCCACTCCAGGATCCCCCTGTTTAGTTCATGTCCATGGGTTGTACATATAAGTTCTTTGGCTTCTCTGTTTCCTATAGTATTCTTAAGCTACCCCATCCCCCAATCTATTTTATGGCTACCAATTATGTTTCTTATTCCCTGTTACTTCTTATTACCCCCCTATTCTTCCTCTCCCCCTCCCCGCTGAAAATCCTCCAAGTGATCTCCATTACTGTGACTTTGTTCCTGTTCTAGTTGTTTGCTTAGTTTTTGTTTTTATTTTTTAGGTTTGGTTGTTGATAGTTATGAGTTTGTTGATATTTTACTATTCATAGTTTTGATCTTCTATTTCTTAGATAAGTCCCTTTAACATTTCATATAATAAGGGTGTGGTGATGATGAACTCCTTTAATTTTATTTGATCTGGGAAGCACTTTATCTGCCCTTCCATTCTAAATGAAAGTTTTGCTGGATAGAGTAATCTTGGATGTAGGTCCTTGCTTTTCATGACTTCCAGCCCCTTCTTGCCTGCAAAGTTTCTTTTGAGAAATCAGCTGATAGCCTTATGGGCACTCCTTTGTAGGTAGTAACTCTCTCCTTTCCTCTTGCTACATTTAGGATTCTCTCTTTATCTTTAATCTTGGGTAACTTAATGATGATGTGCCTTGGTGTGTTCCTCTTTGGATCCAAATTCTTTGGGACTCTCTGAGTTTTGTGGACTTCCTGGAAATCTATTAGCCAAATTGGGGACGTTTTCCTTCATTATTTGTTCAAATAAGTTTTCAACTTCTTGCTCTTGTTCTTCTCCTTCTGGCACCCTTATAATTTGGACATTGGAACATTTAAAGTTGTCCCAGAGGTTCCTAAGCCTCTCCTATTTTTTTTTTTTAATTCTTGTTTCATCATTCTGTTCTGGCTGGATGTTTATTTCTTCCTTTTGTTCTACATCATTGATTTGAGTCCCAGTTTCCTTCCTGTCACTGTTGGTTCCCTGTCCATTTTGCTTTATTTTACTTTGGGTAGCCTTCATTTCTTCCTTCATTTTGGGATCATATGCAACCATTTCTGTGAGCATCCTGACTATGAATGTTTTGAACTCAGCGTCTGAGAGGTTGGCTATCTCCTTATTGCTTAGTTCTTTTTCTGGAGTTTTGGTCTGTTCTTTCACTTGGGCCATATTTCTTTGTCCTGGCTCACCTGCTTTGTTGTAAGGGGGTGGAGCCTTGGGTATTCCCCTGGGCAGGGTAACCTTCTTTGCTGCATTGTGGCACTGCCTGTGGGGGAGGGGCCAGAGAGAGAACAATGCCACTCGCTTACTCCACTCTAGCCCTACTTTACAACGAACTCTCATGTGAGTTGGGAGTTTCTCATACTGTCCAACCCCTGCAAGATTTTACAGCTAGTTTTGAGTCTTTAGTTTCCTGTTCAGCCAGTCCCTCCTCACCCACGTAGTCCACCACCTTGCTGCACGCATCCCCTCTGCTCAGCTGTGTGTCTCCCGTCTCCATCCCTCCTACCAATCTGGGTGAATATTTCTTTAACTCCTTGATTGTCGGAGTTGCATATAGTTTGATTTTCTGGCAGTTCTGGTTGTTTATTGTTTTTAAATTGGTCGTTATCCTTCTTTTGGTTATGTGAGGAAGCAAAGTGTTTATACCTACAACTCCATCTTGGCCAGAACTAGTAAAGCTAGGTTTTTATTTTTAATAGACTTAAATTTGTTGAGTAGGTAATATAGTCATCTGGTTAAAAAAAAAACAATTCAAAAAGGTATAAAGTGAATGTTTGTTTCTGCTTCTGTCACCATATCCCCATCTCTGTCCCCATGCCTCTTAGGGTCATCACTTTTATTATTTTATTTTGCATCTTTTCAGTATTTTAATACACAGGCAAATATATAAATTATATTATTTTATATAATTTATATAGTTTATAAATTAAATTATTAATTTAAATAATTTATATAAATTATTTTCTTTCCTTTCTTACAGTATGTAATAGACACTGCTCTTTATCTTCCTTTATTTGGTTTGACTATTGTGAACATTCCAGTTTATTCTCCTGTCTAGCCTTATTTGTAACCCGTGTCTTTTCAGCCAAACAAGGCCCAAGTGAACCATGGTATCTAGTCCTGCAGCTCTGCCAAAAAAGGAATAGATAGCTGTATCTTAATTTCCTAGACCTACTGCCTGGCCTGGTATACATTTTGGCTTTGCCTCCTGTGGTATAGTTGGCAGTTTTGAACTAATTCAAATCCAAGAGAATTGGAAAGGTAGGCTTACCTTCTTGTGAAGACCCAGTGGCTGTCCTTCTCCCCTACCTTTGACAGGGAGATATTTTCATGGTCTTGTTTGGGAAAATAGCACCCTGCCCATTCTTTTCCAAGGGATGGTGGCTTATACAGAAATTATCGCCTGTGTACTTTTTAGTGAATTTAATGCCATAAGTTCTAGGCCCACTGTGTGCTCCTGAAAGACTCAAGGGAAGAATCCTTCCTTGCTTCTTCCAGCCTCTGGTAGCTGCAGGTATTCTATTTCCTTTATTTGGCCTTTTCTGTATCTTTTCCTCTTCTCTCTATCTCACTTCTCCCTCTGCCTTTCTGTTATAAGGACACTGGTCATTGTAGTTAGGGTCTACCCTGATAATCCAGGATGACCTCACCTTTGATTCTGAACTTAATTCCATATGCAAAGACCCTTTTTCCAAATAAGGTCACATTTGCAGGCTCCAGGGATTTGACATAGATAGGCGTATCTTTTGGGATATGTGAACCACTTCAGGCTTTGATTTTAATGCTCTGATTCCAGAATCTGTGCTTTGTCCTTCTGTGTCATATCCTGTGAAGTGCCACAGATAAAGTCCATTTTCTCTTCCATGTGAGCACAAAAAACTGGGGCTTTCTCAGTCAGCATTGTATCTTCATTCCCTTACACAGAGAAAGTGCTCAATAAAACAGAATGGCTTTATCAATGATTGTGTGTATGAAGGCAGTTTTTTGTGTCTCTCATTACTTTTCTCCAGGCTGAATCTCCCTGGGTATTTCAAATCAATTGTTCATTATATGAAATTCTGATCATCCCCTACCTACTTCTGGTTGCCCTCCTGTAGGTACTTTCTAATTTGCCCAATTTTCCTCTTAAAATATGCCTTCAGATTGAACTCTAGATAAGATCTAAGTAATAGGCTAGAATTGGACTGTTAATTCTCATAGTTTGTGTGCTCTATTTCTTTAAAGTAGCCCTAGGTTGTGTTCATTTTAGAGCAACTGCTAAAGTCATTAGTAGCTAAAGATATTAAAAACATTTTTTTTGGCCTTGGCCAGGTAGCTCAGATGGTTATTGTCCCAATATGCCAAGTTTGCAGGTTTGATCACTGGTCAGGGCACATACAATAAGCAACTAATGAATGTATAAATAAGTGGAAGAACAAACTGATGTTTCTCTCTCCCTCCCTCTCCTTCTCCCTCCTTTCCTCCTTCCCTCCCTTCCTCCCTTTCTCTAAAATTAATAAATAAAAATTAAAAAAATTCCCCATCTAGTAGCCCTACTCAGTCATTGAGTTTTTAGAGCCAAATTCAGCTTTCAGTTATGCTAATGCAAATTTTTAATGGTTCTGGGTATGGATTTTGAGTTTGAAAAGAAAATAGTCCAAATATCACACACATCGGGGTTTAGAAGAAAGCATGAGCATATTTATGAATAAATCCAGATTCCCCTTTCGATTCCAATTTGTTGAACCCATGGAAAAAAGTTGTGTGTGATAAGAGAGATGTATAATGATCCAAAATAATTTTCTGTAAGAACAAATCAGGATTTTCATAACCAAATGTTAGAGAAGAGAACTTTTTTCTTCTTAATTTCCACTCCTTGGGGCAAGTCATTGGTAGTCTTTGTTATTTTTTTTTGTAAATCACATTTACCAACTGTTCGTGTTAACTTTCATGTGCTTGTACCCTGAACAAGTTTATGGCCTTGGTATTGTATGTGCTGCAAGTCTTCCTGGTGTCTAACCCGTGTGCCTTGGCTGGTGTGGCTCAGTGGATTGAGGGCGAGCCTGTGAACTGAAAGATCGCCGACTTGATTCCCAATCAAGGCATATGCCTGGATTGCAGGCCAGGTCCCCAGTTGGAGGTGTGCAAGAAGCAACTGATCGTATCTCTCATACATTGATGTTTCTCTCCCTCCCTTCCTTTCTTCCTTCCTGTTCTCTCTAAAAATAAATAAATCAAATTTTAAAAAAATATATCATTATGTTGGCAATAAAGTTAATGAAAGAAAATTTTTAAAAATAACCTGTGGGTTTTAACCAGTATACTCAAGATAAATTAGATTTTATAAAAGCAAAATCTATCAGCAAGAAGATGTGATTGTGATTAAATTGTGTGCCCTTATTTGGCATGATAGTACTGATGCATGCCAATATTTTCAAACTTTTTTAAATGAATTAATTTTTTAAATTAGAGGTTAAAATAAGGAATAGATAATAACTTCTCAGTGGCAGACTTCATGGCTTCATTCACTCCATTATACTTTCTGCTGGTTATTGAAGCCTTGGTTTCTTTCAAAAGGAACATGGAAGAGAAAAGTCCTCAGTGTAAAACTCTTCTCCCTCACCTTTCACTTGTCTACTAATTCTACTTGAGGCCTTAGCTTAAATGTCTCTTTCACAGGGAAACTTATTCTGACTCATAAGACTTGGTTAGTATTTTGAACTTCACTTGTAGCTGCCATTACATCAGTTTTAATTGCTTTGTTAATGTTTGTCTTTTACCGCAGACTGTAAATGCCGAGGCGGGACTGTGTCTGTTTTCAACACTACCTAATGTAGTTGCGCCTTGTAGATGCTTAATAAACTTTTGAAGACTGATGGGTCAGAGGCTGAAAAAGTCACTTAAAGGCTTATGGAACAATAATTTTAACAATATCTGCATGTGTGTATACATGTGCACATGGTAATAGCAGTGAGTGCCTTTTTCTGTGTGTGTGGGTTGGGGGGGTGGTGTACCACTGCATCAAATTACTGAAGTAGAAAGAACAGTTGACATTCTGTTTTCAAGTGACCATGTATTTGACCCACTTCTTCTCTAGTAATGTCATCACGATTGTATCTCATTGCTGTGGGTTCTTGGAAGCTGACAGGCGGAACAAGTTGCTTCATCTCACAGTCCTCATCTGTCATACAGAACAGCTTGCAGATTCTTATTATGTGAATGAAATATGGAGAGAGGGATATTTTTCTTCCTGGGCTAGCACAGTAATAGAAAGTAACCATATCAGGGCACAAGGGGGAAAATGCAGGAAAATAGACTGTTTTTGTGAAGGGCAACTCATTGCTTCTCAGAACCGCAGGTGTCGAGCCCTGTCTTTGAGTACAAAGGCTAGGGAAGTATTTCTTATTATCAGAAGGCCCAACATTCCACCAGTATATTCTTTCAGTAAGGAAAATGCCACTCATCACTACTCCGCTTCCTGGTGAGATGCTGCCACCATTTAGTTTGGAGGTGCATCCCAGTGTCCCAGGACACAGGCCTTGTGTGTTCTTTAGCCAGGGAAGAAAACTGTTTCAGTATTCCAGATCAATAGACTGTAGTAGAAAATTGGAAATGAACTATGAAAAATCATTAACCAGAGAAAT